>VDFB02271213.1:17939-48426 GCA_007258455.2 Sequoia sempervirens | reverse complement strand
TGAGTTCTAGGGAAAAACCCTAGGTTTTGATAGGCATATATGTTCATTTGGGAAAATTTCAGCCCCATTTACACACTTTTCTTTGTGAGATCATAGAGTTTTGAGAGATTCTTATTGCTAGATATTGTGTTGAGATTGATGTAATGTCCCATGTTGTTCAAGCTATACATCAAGTTGTCTGAGTTCATAAGTTCCAAAGACCAATCGATTCAAGTTACTGGATATGTACTACTTTAATTTTTATTTTTATGCATTTATAGATAGCTAAAGGTAGGCTAGAAGTAGGACCAACAAAGGTGTTGCAATTTAGTGTGATGCTTCTACAACTCGACGACATGCCTTTGCAAGCCACAGTGATGCCTTTGCAATGGGTGTCATAGCTTTGTATTAGCAATTTGGTTTCAAAATTGGGTGATGCCTTTGCAATGTGGGTGACACTTTTTCATTTTAGGTTACTCACTTTTGTTTAATAGTGATTCTTTTATCCTTGCAAAAAGAGGAACTTTTTTGTAATATAGTGACACTATTGCAAAATGGCAATGCAAGCAAAAAAGGATCACTTTTTCTTTTTTGATAGTTTGACTTAGGTTTTTGCAATTTTTTTTGAAATTGATGTTGTGTGCATTATGTGAGCAAGATACCCTAGGTCCTCTCCTATATCGGGAGTGGAGACCATAGGCTCTCGAGCAGATTACATCCTTCACTAAGATTGTGGTTAATTTTGTGGGAATGACTAGATTGTAATATGTAGCGTACGTGCTAAAGATTCAGGCTCATATCTCTCTTATGACTACTTTGGTGGAGTGTTGGCATTTAGAGACTTCATCATTTCACTTACTTATAAGGGAGGCAACTATTATGGTTGAGGATTTTTATGAATCCTTAGGGTTATGATACATGGAGAGCGAGTTGTTTATGATGGAGACTGTGGCACAAAGTCTCTTATGCGAGTCCTGATGTTGGAAGAGATCAAGCTTGAGGGTGGATAGCTTGACCTTAGGTGTTATATTGGTGGAGTGGATGATGTGACCTTGATTATTGTTGGAGTCATCATGGGATTGATAGTAATATATAGACAATCTAGATTATTCAACCCTAGATGGGGATTCTTCTTGAGAAGATCATGGAGGAGGCTTGCATCTATGCTTGGGGTCCTTACATATTAGCTAATTTGTATCATGATATGCACTAGGTAGTGTATAGGGAAGGAGCTAGCCTATCTATGGGTGTTATGCTTCTACAAATATGGGAATGGGAGCATATCATCATGCTCATACCAATTATTGTAGATAAAGATTGATATGTTGGAGATCCCATGGTTTACAGATATGACAATATGATGAATCATCACCACATGAGTGATTTGGCTTATTGGAAACATTTCGTTGATGACATGAGTGAGTTCACATGGAGGCCTTAGCTATAGATAAAGGAATAGGATGATGATGATAGACATCTCCCCTACTAGGTAGACAAGCTTGATAGTTATTGCTTGATAAGGTGACGAGACAGTTTGGGGAGTAGCATGATGCTCCAATAGATGATTATGTTGCTATGCTTTCTTAGACCTTTAGGGATATCACAAAGTGGGGACCAAAAATAGTACCATAGATAGCTATTGATGACTTTGGTCACTTAGTCCCACTTCCATGGGTATACACAACTGGCATAGATGATCTAGGGACCACTCTATCTTATGATACATGGTTTTCAATATATAGACCCTTCTGGTTTACTAATACAAGTGGTAAATCCATAGGTGGGAGGTGATGTATAGGTGAGTATGAAAAACAACATTGATAGAGGTAGAGGGTCAAGGTTGAGGGATAGGTTCCTAGATAGGTTCCAACACAAGCACCACCACTAGTTCCACCATAGTTTCCACCTTAAGGGCCACCACAATAGCAAGTAGCAATGGTTCTCGATCAAAGGGTATAGATTGTTACATAGGAGATAGATCAAGCTTGTCAAGAGTAGGAATAGAGGACTACTAAGAGGGATCATGCCTAATAGGAGAGGGATGGTTTTAGATAGGAGCGAGATCAGCTCTGGGCACAACTAGATGTTGAGATAGCTTGCTACTAGCAGATTGAGCTACATTTAGCTTAGGAGACAACAACTTGAGGCTGCTACATAGGCATAGGGAGAGGTGATTGTAGTTGCTCGTGAACCATCAATTTTGTGGTTTCTATAGACTTCTCTTGTACTCTTAGGATCTTTCACATAAAAGGAGAGAGAGAGAGAGAGAGAGAACCCTAAAATTGAGGTGGTTCACTCAAATAAAGGAATGTAAGATGGAATTATGACTAAATAGAATGATCTAAATGCAACTAAGCTATGAAAAAATGATTGATTATGATTGATTATGAGTGAGGTATGCAAAAATGAACTAAAAACATGAGCTAATGCAAACATAATTGAATGAAATTTAACAGAGTGCACCTGGAAGTTGAGTACTGATCCCAAAAGGTTCTGGAAACTGGCAGAAATCATTGTAAATCACTAGTGGGACTCATTTGCCACTGATGGCGAATCAATCCTCCTATTGGTAAAAACACCTGAAACCGTTTTCTAACTGTCAGGAACTAGATTATGACAAAATCAACTTTTTCAGCCTTCAGGTGGGACTCATTTGCCACTAATGGTGAATCAATCCTCCTCCAAAAATATGCAAATTCAAAGGTCAATCATGTAGCTCCAGATCTGCACTTCTCTTCTTGTCAGGTTGAGGGAGTCAAATCTATAGAAAACAGGTTGTAGGTTGTCTTCAAGCTTGAATTAGAGTTTAGTTGACTTGAAACAATTTGTTGACTTTTTGACCACCTTTCAACACCTATTTTCTTGATAAATTTTCATACAAAAGTCTGCAAACACACATGCAAAAGGGGAAAAATGGTTAAGGGTTAGAGTATAGGGATTTTCCTTGGTCAAATCCCACTTTGGTAATCAAGCCCTTAATAAATAAATGAAATTAAATGAGCAAGGAATGATGAATAAACAAAATACAAATGTCCTAAACTCACCAAATCTTTGTTGTTGAAGTCTGGAGATATGCCAATGGCTACTCCAAGATACTTGATAATTGCTTGAATGGATGATGCTTTGATGAATTGAATGCAAGAATGCTAATTGATGTTGAATGACTGAATGCAAGTGAATTAGTGAATGAATTAGGTGTAAAATGGATGGAAAAACACCTATTTATACACACTTATGCCCTAATAACCCAATAATACCTCATCATAGGCTGACATAAGATCTTTTTGAATAAAAACCTGAAAGAAAATTTGAATTATTCTTAATTTAGAGTTAAGAGGGACTCATTCGTGACCCATGGCGAATGGGTCCCACTCTAGGCTTGTAAGTGGGTGTTGGGAATTAAGTTGCATTTAATGTTGTTTGTTGGGTTTACATTCAAACATACACTTAATTAAGTCTATGAGTGCATAAAGGGGTCAACTAAAGCATAAGAAAGGTGTAAATAGTGATAGCAAGCCTATAAAAGCATGAAATCTTGTTACAAGACTTTACAACACTTTGGAATAGGACCTTATAAGGGATAAAAAGGTGATTTTTTGATGAATTGTAATGAAAGGAGTCTAGAAAAGTTTAGAAATGTGTTACAAGACTTCAGAAAACCTTCACAAGACACCATAATTTGAATATTTAGGACCTAATGTGAATGTAGAAGTTACATTGCAACATTAAATCAAAGAAAAATAGATCAAGCATCACAAGAGAAAAACCTAAAAGACCATGAAAATGTCAATGATAAATTTTTCTATGGTACAACTCAATATGCCTAGGTAGTTAGCAAGGCTACATTTTATAGAACCTTGTAATATATAGTTGTGTTAGATCACAAAAGACAACCTAGTTTTTCATAGAGGATTCCCATGGATTCAAGTATATCAAATGGTGGTTTAGTGGGCCAAGGTTCAAGTACACAAGGTCACCAACAATGGCCTATGGGACCACCACCATATCAGCCTCCTCCTAGTCAAAACAATCAGGGGAGCTCCAAGTAGACAATTTTTTTTATACACACCCTTTTTGTATCCATATTTTGATGTATACCTTATTCAATGTATAATCATTCATTGGTTATTGAGAGCCTTGTGCATCTTTTTTATGTATATCACACAATTGATGTATCATGACATCTATATTTTTTTGATATATATGAGATGAGAAATTATTGATGCATCCATTACATGGTATTTATGTATGGTTCGACATTTTGATTATGTATGATGTATGGATTATGGATGTAGATGTATGTATGGATGCAAGTGTTATTATGATGTTTATGATTTGATATGCATGTTCTTAATGATTTGTGGATGCATGATATATGACATGGATTATGATATGGATGCTTTCTTTATGTATTTTGATCAATATGGCATGTGATGATTAAGTAGGATGTATGATATGATATACATGCTAATGGTTTATGGATGCAGGGTGGATGCATGTTATTTTTGTTTTGTGATGATAGTTGGATATAAATTCTAGCGTGGATAGAAGAATGAGATAGAATAAGATGATAAGAATATAATGAATGAATGATTATGTTGATCAAGATACCAATAAACCTATGATTATTCTAATATTTTATTGGTTATGTGATGAGATCAGATAGATGCTTTTGATTTTTATTTTAGATTATGCTTAGTTTCATCATATAAATCCTTATTTGTTGTAGCAAATAAACATGATGCACCAAGGTATGAAGAACCAAGATGGCTTTGTATCTAATGCATGGAATTTGACTCTATGAGAAGATAGGAATATCCATGTTCATACCTAACATACATAACCTTGTTGACCATGTGAAAGAATGAAGCCATCGAAGTAAGTAGACTATTACAAAAAAGATATGAAGAACCTGATATGCACTAGCCATTATTTTACTCGACACTATCCCTACACACAAGGAAAGTATTCACCAAGGTCATATTACAAGAATATCTAGCAAGAACAACACATAAAGGAAATGACCAATGCCCCATTCCTTTCTCTCTATAATGTTTTAAAATTGCACCCCTTATAATTTCACATAAATTCTTGTATCCACTTTATTGTCCACTCCCTTAGCACTTGTGTAGGCTCATTTTATCCCTCGCATCAGCCTTTTCCCCTCTAAAGATGCTTGAAAACCCCTTTTTAGCAACTTCCTTCATGCATCAACTTTGTGTCAAACTGTGTGTTGTTCTCATGCCTATCGTTTTGTAGCATGATGTGTTTGGACACTAGCACGCCACATGGATGTCCACACATCGTGCTAGCGTCCTGTGATGTTTAAATGTTCAAACAACCATTTCCAATAATTTTTTCCACTTTTCAGCAAGTTTTTGTTGGTGGTAACGGCCCAGGACACCTTATAATGGCTCAAGAAGCTTCCTTTCCTTCCTCTTCTCCCTTTAAATGCTATATTTTCAATCTATTTGGTCTTCTAGATCTCTCTAGCTTTGGATCCTTCCTTTTCCTCCTCTCTTTCTCTTTCTATCTTGCTTGCACAGCTCTCCAAAGCTTCCTATAACACTCTTATGCTCTTTTGGCAATGCTCTTTGCAAGACTCTTGTCTCTTGCAGCTATCTTTGTCTCCCTCTTTGGCTTCCTTAAGCCTTGCAGCTAACATCTCCCTTATCTTGTGCTTGCAAGAATCTTGGGATTTCTCACATCCCCTATCAATTGCATCTCTGTTTTGTGATATAGTTCTCCTCCTTAAGTAGGTATTACTTTTATCACTTCGTATTTTCTTACCTTGTTCATTCCTCTCTATCTATCTAGCTGTCCATGGAGATCAGAACACCAAAATAGGGGTTTGACTTAGGAAAACCCCTATATAGCCCTAACATTTTCTCTCGAACTTATGCATATAGGTATTGAAGATATTCATGTGCTAGAGACTTCATTACTTAGGTTGTGAGAATTTTCTATCTTTTGTTCTCTTACTTTATCATTTATACTTCACTATATTTAAATGTTGTTACATTTTGTGTCTTTCCTACATTCTAGAAGTTCTTAGTAATCTAATTGTTAGAATTCACTTTGCCATTTCTGTGATAAGCTCAGTTGCTAGTACATATGAGACACTAGCATGCCCCTTGGAATCTAGCATGCCATGCTATTATCCTTGTTCCATGCTTCCATCCTTTGGATGAGAGCCCATTAGTCTATCTAGAAAACCTTCATGATTTTAATCGTTTAGATTCTAGAACTCTCACATTGTTCCTTGAGGTAGTTTAGGGCAGTTCATGCCTTGGGAATCTCTTGAGAATAAAGAGAATCATGAGTATAGAATTCCCCTTCTCTAAATTTTTGTGAACCTGACGTGAACCACAGTGTTTTTCAAAACACTAGCAATTTATTTACCCCAACTTGGCGGGGTCATAACTTTTGACTCAGTGCTCAGAATTCAAATTTGTTTACATCGTTGGATAGTTTTCCAAGAGGACTACTTCAGTCCCTAAAATGTAGTTCCTTAATTAGCTAAATTTTACAGAACGACGCAAGTTTCAACCCAAAATTTTTCTCTGAACACCTCCAAAAATGCAAATTACTAGAACCTAGAAAATACTAAAAAAATTGGAAAATCAAGATTTTAGTTTTTCTTAGTTCTATCACCCCTGGATTGATTCAGATTGATTGATGTGTCTATATATCTATTTCAAAATGTATTTTCTATTTTTCTTCCTTCTATCTCTTTCTATCTTTGTTAAGAAGTTTCAAGAAGTTCTCTTACAAGCATGTGAAAGTGAGTTCTTGTCTCCTTTCTTATTATTCTTTGTTGATCCCTCTCCTGAGATTCCTTCTAAGGATATTTTGGCATAAGAGGATGAAATCATTGATACCTTTCTTAATCTTACTCTACCTTGTCTTCATTCCAATGCACTCTCTTCTAGTGATGATGCATTAGTGAATGATGAATCTCTTCTATATTGCAATGCACTCTCCTCTAGAGATTATGCATTAGTGAATGATGAATCTCCTTCCACATTCGATCCTCCCTAGATCAATTTTGAGAATATTTATTTAAATAATTATTCCACTAGTTGTGATGATTTTGTAAATGTAATCTATGTCTCTATTTCCCCTCAAAGGCCTAAGAGACTAGTCATTTATCTGACTCTAGCTAGTCCTTCTCCTAAAAGGCTTTGTTCTATTGATGGTGTCCCGTTTGATAGCGATTCTCTTGATATTTCTATGGCTCCCTCTTAGAGAGTGGTAGCCCATACTTATAAAAATAAAATAAATAAACAACCAAGACTTCTTCAGGCTCCTAATCCTATGATGAAAGCACCCAGTGATTACGATCTTGTCAAGCAACTTCGAGTTACTCCAGCTAAGATATCAGTATGGAACTTGCTTCAGTTTGCTCTGAATTACCAAGGTATGCTTCAAGAAGCCATGCAAAAGATCCTCTTGCCTTCTTCCACCAGGCCAATGGATGCTAATGTGTTGATAGCTCATATTCATGTGGATTCACTGAACATTACATTCTATCCATAGGAACTCCCACCTCTAGAAGTGCAAAAGTAGGAGGACCTTCTGATGATTATAGTTAACATCAATGATATTGGCATTAGACATAATCTCATTGAGGTCAGTTTGGTGCTTAATGCATGCAACATTGATCAATTTCCTAAGATTAATATTGATTCATCTTCTCTCAATGCTTCTTCTATTGTTATTTGTGGGTTCGATAATGTCGGTCGACAAGCCCTAGGCATGATAGTCCTTCCTTTGAGGTTGGGACCCATTATCGTACCCACCATTGTATAGGTTATGTTAGAAAAATTACCATATAACCTTCTTCTTGGTAGACTATGGATTCAAGCTATGGGTGTTGTATCTAAGGGTTATTTTCCTAAGGTTAGATTATCAAATATCAAAGAATGCAAAACCCAAAGAAAGTAATGAAGTACAAAGGAAATATAAATTAAAAAAAACATGAAATGGAAGAAGCTCACCAAGTTTCTTAAATCTCCATGGATAATCTTCATTACACCTTCTAACTTGCTGGAAAGACGTGTTTCCCTCAGATTCAAAGTACGAGCAATTTGAAAATAAGACTATGTCCTACACAAGCTTTGAAGGATTTGGAATATGACAAAATGACTCTAATGCCTAAGACAATTATGCCAAAATCATAAAATGAAAATGCAAGCATCTACGTATTGTTGTTAGTATGTGTAAGTGTCTAAGTGTAATCAAATTGTGAGCAAAATTGACATTTTATAGAAAATGCAATTTTCGACGGACGGACGAGATTGAAAGTTGGTGAAAGCCAAAAATCTATGGATGAGATTTCATGTGAGAATCCCTAATTAGGGTTACGGAAAAATCATTAAATGAGTGGTCGAGATGCCATTTTAGAAAATCAAATCGGTGGTGGAGAATAAATGAGATAATTAGTCAAAAAGATAAAGATTTTCAAAAATCAAGAAGATAAAGACTGCTTGATTTGTGAGATTCAAAAAATCAAGAAGGCAAGAGTTGAACTGAAAAAGAAGATTTGGAAAATCAAGAATCTACTCAATTACTTTATTTTTGGAAGAATATTACCATTTTGAATTAAATTAATTCAAAATATGGATTTTATGTGATAATAAATAATTGATTTTTAGATTATTTACTAAAATGAACTGACAGTCAAGAATGTGAGATCATTTTAAATAATTTCATTTATTTAAAATGTGCGAAATGTTAATTTTCGCAATTAAATAATTAAAGATAATTATTTAATTTAGAGGGTATGATTAATAATTAAATAAATTAATAAATTCATTTAATTATGAGAATTAGTGGCATATTAAATAAATAAATACAATTTATTTATTTAATAATCAGGAAGAATAAATGAAGAAAGGTAATTAAATAAATTAAGAAATTTATTTAATTGTAATAGGATAATATACCATTAGTGACGTATTGAATAAATAAATATAATTTATTTATTTAATAATCATGAAGAATAAACATAAATGAATTAATTAAATAATTATGAATTATTTTATTAATAGTGGAATGTGAACCAGGACATAATTAAATGTCATAATTATGGTAGGACGAAAGTGGTAAAAATAGAGCTTGCAGGCCTAGGTCATTTTTATGTGTCTACATTTTACCCATCTTTGTCATAATGTAGCATGTTGCGTTGTGACAAAGAAATTAACTTAAAGTCATGCCCTAGCGAAGGTATGGAGTATTGATGCCCCCTCGGGAAATTTTTCAAATTTTGGGTCGGCGACAAAATTATTTGGAAAGTGTCCCAATAAGTCAATTTAATGACTAGAAAAATAATGGCGCAAATAGTTTTAGATTCTGACATCTTTAAAGCGGCCAAAGGGGTAGTCAAAGTCGGTCAAAAGGGCCTCCAGTAATAACCTAGTTGACAAATGTCATTTTGACTTTATAAATAGGCTGACAAAGGGGTAAAATTCAATTCATTTTCACTATTTACCTTAGCAAATTTGAAAGCTCAGAGCAAAGAGGACTTTTGCAAGGATGATGATTCCAGTGACTAAGCATCGTGGTGAGATCGTGTGGACCTACAAGCGGCTAGAGGGCTCAGAGCCAGCGGTATGTATCCCTAACCCACTTTGTCATTTTCTTGATTTGCGTGCCAAAATTAGGGTTTTAGGGTGAATAATGAATGCGTTGCGACGCATATGCATGCGCATAAGCCACATTTGACTTTGCATTCGACACATTTAATGCGTCATGATGCAAGTGTAAGGGGTATTTAGGGGAGTCCGAGGATGTGTAACACATGTGCTAAAAGGTGTGACACATTCACAATATCGTGTTGCATTCGAGAGTTATAACGCCGCATATGTCATTTTCTGACGCATTCGCTAGTTTAAGTGACATTTGAATGAAGTGACGCATGTGCCATAAACCATGATGCAAGTGCTCTGATGTGACACAATTGAGTGACAGAATGATGCAATCGATATGTCGTGACGCATGTGAAGTACAAAATGACACAACTGTTGTTTCGCGACGCAAGTGCAGTCAACGCAACACATTTGACTTTGAGTTTGGTGAGGGTTAATTTTGATGCTTTTCAATAAAATTAAATGTTTTTTAGTTATGATGATGATAATGACGATTGTCCAAAAGATGCTGACGTGTTGTTTGGATTTCTGTAGAGACAGCTTGCACCCATGTATACTCGGGAGAGTAGGCCATCGACCTTCCTATTTGGTGATCAGCTGACTCTGCAGGAGCAATGATGGTTGATGCGGTTGGGCTTATATTATGTTGCCTATATGCTTGTTATTCAGGAAAATATGGGTTTGTTGATTGTATTATGTGAGAGGTGGTGGTCAGAGACTTGCTCATTCCACTTGCCGATGGGAGAGGTCACAATGATGCTGGAGGACGTCTATCATATCTTACGACTGCAAATTTGAGGAGAATGGATTGTTTACGACCCTCGGCATGGATATCTGACATTCACAGTGTACTATTAGGATTAGGGAGCAGGACTCAACATCTAGGGCTATGAGATCCGCTGGGAGTTTATGGTGGAGCATTATGCTCAGTTTGATGCATTTATGACAACACTGATCGGTAGGATACTGATTCCTAACCGACTCGAGCATGGGTTTCCCATTGGTTGGGGGGACGTGATAGTGAGGATGAGGTGGGACAGCATGGTGTATGCCTAGGGGCCCTATTTGTTGGGCACGCTCTACCATAAGCTTCATGAGGTGGCGTACAAGAGGGAAAAGAGCATTTCATGTGGCACCACTCTTCTGATGATTTGGGCCTGGGAGCATATAGAGATATTTTGACCTCCTATTCAGAGACCGCAGTTAGCCGAGAGGATTCCCTGCGCCTATTACTATGCTAGTGCCCTACAATAGACTAGGATGGGAGAGACAGGTTGGTGGTGCCATCAGATTGATACCATGGTTTCATTCATCTAGAGGCAGTACAGAGATTTCCAGTAGTGGGACGATGAGGATGACCACCTCAGCTTTTGCAGACAGTATCGCTATCTGATTGGTAGGATAGTGTAGAGCTAGCTTATTATAGAGATGTACCTTCCACAACATGTACTAAGACAGTTTGGGGAGCAACAAGGTGTACTAGTAGGCACAATTGAGTATGCTAGATCCTCCAGGGAGTCCGGTTGGGGGCCACCGATTCCTATAGCCTTTGTCGAGCAACAGATTGATGGGCTAGTAGCCCAATAGTGGGGATGGAGGGGTGGAGTTGTAGATCCTGGGAGTACAGTTGATTATGAATAATGGTGGTAAGCACATCGACAAGTGCTATTGATAGATCTGGATGAGCCAGCGTCGATTGATAGGAGGTCAGTTATACCATGTGTGTCGCGAGCCAGGCGAGGGGGCTGAGACGGTGACAAAGGCAGAGGCAGGGATGGAGGTCGGGGCGGAGATGATGGAGATGATGGGGATGATGGAGGAGACGGTTAGAGATGAAGGAGATATGACTAGAGGAAGGGCAAGAGGGTGCAACCGCGTGTGGCTAGAGCTGCATTGGATGTTATCCCAGAGGTGGCTAAGGAGGGGGAGAGAGAGGAGGAGCAGCAAAGGCAGGAGTAGGAGGAGGGGAGACAGGAGGAGCAGTCGAGGTAGGAGGAGGACCTTGAGGTGGATGTGGATGTGGATGTGCCTCGAGACAAGGGATTTGGTGGTGAGGAGGTCACAGAGGAGGAGGAGGATGACGGAGATGATGAGGATGCTATGGATGAGGCTGAGGGACTCCTGAGATGGAGGATGGTGGAGGGAGAGGAGATACCATCTACCTTGACATTTCCCTAGGACGCCACAACAGACCAGCAGGTGGCAGATCTGCAAAGGAGGCTAGATGAGAGTGTGGCACATGTCAGGGCACTGTAGGCAGAGCTAGAGGTGGTTCAAGTAGAGCGGGATCAGGTAGTGATCTGCCAGCAAGAGTTAGCACAGTGGTGTGTGGACTTTGTAGCTTTATGTTCAGGACCTTCAAGGGATATGGCCTGTGAGCTTGCCAGTGTGAGCACTCAGTATGGGAAGTACAATACCTTATATGAGTAGGAAGTGTCTCTCGAGCGACGAGATCTTACACTGTCATGCTCACAGACGAGGACAGGCAGTGGTCATAGATTAGGGAGTGGGAGCAGTAGTAGGAGTCACACCAGTGTAGGAGGGTCTACCTCATCAGGGAACACATAAGGGAATAGGTCCCACCACTCACATAGGGATGCCTCGAGTCATCATTCAAGCCCTAGTCATGGGTCTACTGGTTCAGAGCAAAGGTTAGTATAGAGGCAGCCACCAGTGATAGATCCTTTAGCGTCATAGATTCAAGCCACAGTGTCATCATAGATGCCATCAGGGTCAGTGCCATCAGGTTTACAAACAGAGGTTGTTACCATTCCACCTATTATCTCAGTGCCAGTCATAGGTCCTCAGCCGCCACACTCTTCGCCATGAGGGGATGATGAGAGCCTTTCCTAGGGGCATGTTTGCTACATTTTCTTTTATGTTATGACACATTGTGTATAGACCACTGAGCCTACGAGCTCCATTTTTGGGATATCTCTTGACTCTATCATGTGACATTGTATATTTTTTCAAGATGATGCTATATGATGCAGTTGTGATGTGACCTACATGTGTGTTGTGCGATGTTATTTGATTTATGAATTATGATATATATGATGTGATGCTTTATGTATGATGATGATTTATGATGGATGATGGTACTATTTATATGTCTTGTAATGTATTTCCTATTATGATTACTTATGATATGATGCCATGATTATGCAATCTTTGTTTATATGTTATGTCGATTTTGTATCATGTATGATAATGATATCCATAATGTATTTATTTGAATAGATATGCCATGTTTATGATTATGTTAATGTGATATGCAATGAAATGTATATGATTTAATGCTATGGATGATGTATGTTTTTGTATGTCATAGGATATCATCGTGAGATGGACAAGAGAAGATGACCAGACCGAAGGATATGCATGTTAGTTCCTAGACCAAATCCTTCAAAACTTTTCCGTAGGACTTTAATATTTATTGCTCTTAATCATCATTGGGCAGACTGTTGTAATGGCCAACAAACACCAAGATATGACATAGATCAAGGTGTACAAGGTCTTACCATCATATAAGACAAGTAGTCACAGAAAAAGATGATCATGACTCATACTAAGAGCACTGTTGCCCTAGTCTTTTTTTTATAACCAACTGTAAGCATAAAAAGACAAGAAGGACAATTCATGAAACATCGTTGCTTCTCTAAATCATGTTTCCAGGACATCCTTGAGAAACTAGCAGCATGATTGCCAAAATACAAAATAGAGCCATTATCATAATATGTCATTGTTTTTCTAAATCCCAAGATCGAGACCTCACTGAGAAACTAGTAACATGCATGTCAAAATTCAAGACAAACATCATGATACATCATTGCTTCTCTAAATCATGTTTTCGAGATCTCACTGAAAAAATAGTAACATGATAAAAAGGTTAAAGACAAGTGCCAAGTGTTTGCAAAGTGTGTCTGCATACCCAATGTTTTAATGTCAAGATGTCAGGTTTGATGATGTTAAGATGCCATGGTGTCAAGGTTTTGACGATGCCAAGATAACGAATGTCGAAGATTTCCAAATTCAGGAAGGACACATCTTGAATAATGTTGATTTTGAGAGGTTTGATCCCTAAATGTCAAGACGGATCCCTCAAATGCCAGTGATAGGGATGGTGATGATGCCTAGGAAGGACACATCCTAAGGCATAAATGACAGAGTTTTTTCTTCAGAAGGACACATCTGAAGAATATTGATGTCGAGAGGAGTGATCCTTAGATGTCAAGAGGATCCCTCAAAATGTTGAATGACAGTGACGATGCCTAGGAAGGATACATCCTCAGGCATGAATGACAGAGGCTATTCTTCAGAAGGACACATCTGAAAGATAACCAAGAGTTGACGGTTTGACAAGTTATGATCATTTGAATTTTTTTGACTAAGTTTGACTTGTGTTGACCATATGTCGATTTATTTTGACATGCTAATGTGATTGTAATGTTTGAATAAATGATTTCCATACCTTGTTTTAGGAGTTTTCCCACTTGAAGACTTTTGACGTGTGTGTCATTGTAATGCCATGAACCTTAATGGACTGACCTAGTGCAGCCTTGGGGGCTCATCGATAGATGACCTTGCCTACGTCATACACTCAGAGACCTCGTAGTTCGACACGACCAATGACTTTGTCTTGATGACCAAAGATTGCGCCATAGTTTTATTTTGACAAACCTAAAAATGACTAACCTAATGTCTCAGGGACTCTAAAGTGAGTCTTGCCTACATAGCAAACGCGTAGAGACAACGTAGTTCAGATGAATGACATAGAATTGACTGATTGACATGATAGACTTGACAAGATATGACTCTATTTTTGCACTTTATAAACATTTTGACTTCGTTGGGGTTTCTTCAAGACCTTTTTCAATTTTTAGGTCTTTCTTCAGGACAGTTTGTGATGTTTTTGGTCTTTCTTCAGGACATTTTGTGATGCCTTTTGTATTTCTTCAGGAAATTTTGCAATTTCCCAAACCATGCGTGATATCCACTATAGTCACAGGATAAAAATCTTGCCCCTAGTCAGGTCCAAGACTTAGCCAATTTTTAAAGGACGTGAACGAGATGTGCCTAGGGGATGGATAGTAGTCAAGACTTGATGTCAATATTTTTTCAACCATGAAAGGAAGGGTATGTTGTTATGGAAGATGTTGTGGCAGTGATGGAAAATGTGTTTCGTCATTGGCCAACATAGATAAAGTAACATTAGATGGCAGAGCAATGATCGATTATGCATGGCACCTGTTTGCCAAGTTTTCACCATAGTACTTATCCAAAGCACCTGTTTGCTAGGTTTTCACTATTGGATGAATTATTTCTCCTTACTATCTTTATCATTATTTTTTTTTGGTTCCTCCAAGACGCTTGTTTGCCAGGTTTTTATCAAGGCAACATTTTTTTATCATTTTTCATTTTTTTTGTATTTTTAAAGTTTTTAGCTCGACCTTCTGATGCTATGCATAGAAATTTTGGAGATGTAGACTATTGATAGGATCTGTCATTTTTTCTTCATCTAGAGTCACCAACTGATAAGCTCCAAAACCAAAGGAGGATATGATGACGTAGGGACCTAGCCAATTTGGTTTGAATTTTCCAGGTTTTTCTCTGGGTATGTGCATGATCATGATGGGCCAAAAAGTGGTAATATGATGGGTATGTGGCTGATGACTATTTTTTAACCCAAAATTGATGAAATAAAAAGGGTTTTAAAGGAGATTCTCAGCTTTCCACCAATATAAATTATGCTTTACTTTGAATTTAATAAGTAATTATTATTCATTTTCTATTCAAATTACGACTAAAGTCCAGATTGATAGGCTGATTGAAAAACATCTATAGCTTTCAAATGGTATCACATTTTTTGAATCCAAAACATGTGTTACATTCTATGCTTCGTATAATATAGGATTAAAAAAAGAAAAATTAAATTTCATGAAGTTTTGACCAAGTTAAGGTTGGTTAGGCGTGCGAGTTTTATATTTTTTAAAAAGTTGTAATAAAAAAATTATAATTAATTATTTACTTGGAAAAATTACAAAAATGTGCATCACATCGGGATGTGAGTCCTCTACTTATATCTAAAATATTATAAAAATATTATCATTTTCTTGTGGTTAGGGTGGTCGACAAACACCTACTTATTTTTTCCCTGAAATTTAAGTACCATTGCATTGAAATTTCAAATTTTCACCAAATAGAATTTTTTTTTTAACAAACCTAGTAGTTTAGAAACTATATTAAATTTGATACAAATTATATTCTTACATATTTTTGAAATAATATAGATAACTTATTCAAATTTTTTACGTAAAGTTGTCGAACTCTGAATTTTTCTAAATTTTTTGCCACTTAAGGGCCTATTTTTTCCATGATGATCCTGCACATACCCCTCTGTCAGCCTGATTCTTAGGGTTCTACATGAGGACTAAGTCACCAATGTCAAACTTCTTGACCATGACTCTCTTATTGTAACTGCAACATAGACGGTTATGATATGCCTGTAGATGGTTCAGGGAATTATACCTTCTTTTTTCTAACATCTCCAACTCATGTAGACGCGACTGTTGATACTCTTCATCATCAGTTAGACCCTTCAGGGAGACTCGTAAAGAAGGAATTTCAACCTCAATGGGAAAGATGGCCTTAGCTCCAAAGACCAAGGTGAAAGGAGTGGCTCCCATAGGCATATGAATGATAGTGCGGTAAGCCCACAGAGTAGGGTTGAGTTGAATATGCCAGTCACAACCAACGTCATTGATAGTCTTTTTAAGGATTTTAACAATGGTTTCATTTGATGCCTCAGCTTGACCATTTCCTTGCGAGTAATACAAAGATGAAAAATTGTGTTGGATGTGAAATCGCTCACATAACTCATGAACGTATTGGTTTTTAAACTGACGTCTGTTGTCAGTGATGCTAGATTGCAGAAGGACATACCAAAAAATGATGTAGTTAAGAATGAATTTGGATATTTGTTTTTCGGTTATGTATGTCAGAGGGATGGCTTCAATCCACTTTGTAAAGTACTCAGTGGTAGTTATGATAAATTTGTGGCCATTGGACGAGGTAGGATGGATCTTTCCCATGAGATCGAGTCCCCATTGTGTGAAGGGCCATGGAGATGTGATTGGCTGAAGTTCTTGTGTTGGAGCATGAATCGAATCACTTTG
This sequence comes from Sequoia sempervirens, assembly GCA_007258455.2. Lineage (NCBI taxonomy): Eukaryota > Viridiplantae > Streptophyta > Pinopsida > Cupressales > Cupressaceae > Sequoia > Sequoia sempervirens. Next base: position 31,622 of record VDFB02271213.1, on the reverse strand, counting down.
AATCTAGCATTGGCGAAAATTATTGACATATTTTATTGCATCTTTCTCAATGGTCGGCCAATAGTACCCAAGTCTTTTAATCTTCTTGGCCAGAGTAGGACCACTCAAATGAGACCCGCATATACCCTCATGTACTTTTTGTAAGGTTGTGCGTGCTTTGTTTGTGTCGATACATCTAAGGAGGGTGTCATCAAAGCTACGATGGTAAAGGGTGTCACTGACGATGGCATATCTTGCGGCTTTTCGGATAAAAGAATTCCTCTGGTTACTGGACATATTAGGAGGGAGGGTTTGAGACTTAAGGTAGTCATGGATGTCTTGGTACTAGGGAGAATCGGTACCAACAATCTCGCAGACCATCTGATTCTAGAACATCATAGGCAGGGACCAACAGTTGTTCTATCAGGAATTCTAGCTAAGGCATATTGCTTAGAATGTCGAGGAGAGAGCCTATTGTAGCCATTGCATTTGATGCCTTGTTTTGTGTTCTCAAAACTTGTTCAAAAGTTACCTTATGAAAGTACGTTTGGAAATTGTCAACCATTCATTTGTAGGGCATCAACTTCTCATATTTTGTTTCATAGTCATCATTAACCTGGTTGATGACCAACTGAGAATCCCCATAGACATGCAATTCTTTGATTTTCCATTTTATTGCCATTCTAAGTCCTGTAACCTAATATTCTGCCATGTTATTCATGCATGGGAAAGCTATGCAAAAATACTTGGGAATGGAATCTCCTTGAGGGGTAATGAACAATATCCCTGCCCCCGAGCCATGATTAGTATGCGATCCGTCAAAGTATAGCCTCCAGGGAGACTTTGGTTCATTATGGAATATTGATTCATCTGGTAAATTTGTCACTAAGGGATGATCACTTTGTATAGGCACGTCTGCTAATTGGTCTGCAATCACTTGTCCTTTGATCACTTTTCTTTCAACATACTAAATGTCGTATTCACTTAGAATCATGACCCATTTTGTCAGACATCCTGTCAATGCTGCACAACTCAATAGATATTTGAGGGGTTCAATCTTGGCTACCAACTATGTCTGATGGCTCAACATATAATGTTTTAGCTTCTGAGCTACAAAGACAACTGCTAGACAAGCACGTTCAATTGATGTGTAATTTAGTTCATACCCGACCAGTGTCTGACTGATATAATATATGGCCCTTTCTTTTTCTTCTTGGTCATTTTGTGCTAGCAATGCCCCCAGTGCTAAATCAGTGGTAGAGATGTATAGGATCAATTTTTTTCCATGAATGGGTGGCATGAGGACTGGCGGTGAGAGTAAGTAATCTTTTATTTGTTGAAAGGATTCTTGGCATTTATCTATCCCCACAAAGGGGATTCCTTTGCGTAGAAGATATTGGAATGGTTGACACTTGTCAGCCAATTGTGCTATAAAGCACCAGATAGATTGTACCCTACCCTGTAATGTCCTGAGTTTGCATATTCCTCTTGGACGAGACATGTCCGTGATGGTTTTGACTTTTGCTGGATCAACTTCAATGCCTCTTCGAGAAACTATGTATCCCAAGATTTACCTGATGTTACACAAAAGACACATTTCTTAGGATTCAGTCAGAATTTGTATTCTTCTAGTCTCTTGAAAATTGTGTCTAACACCTTCAGATGATCTTTTCTTGTTACTAATTTAGCCAATAGGTAATCTACATAATCTTCCATTATTTTATGCATCATGTCATGAAATATTGTGGTCATAGCCCTCTGATATGTGGCGCCTACATTTTTAAGACCAAATGGCATGACACTCTAGCAGTATGTACCCCAAGGGCAAGTGAATCTCGTCTTATGTTTATCTTCAGGGGTAATACGAATCTGATTGTAGTCAGAAAAACTGTACATGAGGGACAACATCTTGTATCATGTCGTTAGGTCGACTATGATATCAATATTCGGCAAATGAAAGTCATCTTTTGGGCATGCCTTGTTTAAATCTCTAAAATCTGTGTAGACTCAGATCATTCCATTTGGCTTTGTTACTGGCACAAGGTTAGATATTCATTCAGCATAATCAATAGACTGTATGAATCCAGCGTCTAGAAGTTTCTTCAACTCAGCCTTGACCAATAGAGCGACTTGAGGATGCATTTTGCGTAACTTTTGTTTAACTGGTTTGGCATTAGGCAATAATGGCAGCTGGTGCAGAACCAGTTTGGGGTCTAATCCTAGCATGTTAGCATAGGACCATGTGAAGTTGACTTTACATTCTGCAAAGAATTTGTGAAATTCTGGTCTCTTTTCTTTAGTCAAGGATGCAGCGAAGAGGACCATTTTGGGATCTTCTGTTGTTAATATTTTTTCTTCTATGGTGTCCTCTATGAGCATAATTGATTTCTCTTATGTTACAGGAAGAAAGTCCAGTCCTCCATCTTTGGGTGCTTCAGAGAGGTTTTCACCCACAGATAGGTCCTTTGTTTTTACTTTTTTGTCGTTAGAAGGTGCCTTTCATTTTTCACCTAAAGAAGTTTCATTTTTTATTTTATTTTTATTTTTAATTTTGTGACTCGAGGACGGAGCAGTCTCGCCGAAGTAGGCTGCACAATCTAGGTCAATGATGAATCCTACCTTGTGATCACCACTAGGTATGCCCTCATGTAATCCCATTAATTCTGCAATAGCCTCATCATTCTGAAAGGTGTCTAGGACTTGCGGGCCTTGTTGGTCCCAATCAATTAATTGTGGATAGACTAAGGAAATTCCATCATCAACATTGGTGAATTGAGGGGAGGATCTGGAAAGTATGTAGACAGATTCAAAGATATTGTAGATGAAATTATCATCATCCAATTCCACATCAGACTCTATCCAATACTCCCCTTCACTTGTTTCATATTCATTGTCAAAGTAAGGGGTGAAGGACTCGAAGTTGTGGTTGTCAGGGTTATCTGGAAGTTCAGATGGATTCGATTGTTGGTTACTAGATTTAGGTGGTGGGTCTTGTATTTCATGGGGAAGGGAAATGGAACCATGACTATTTGGTGCCTGATCAATTTTAAATATTTTCCAAAATTTTTGTTCAGAGGTAAGCTCTCTTGTTTCAATGAACAAATCATCGAGGCAACAGTCACTTAAGGATCTTTGGGAACCAGATTCCCACTCTTGGGAGTCAATTTCGGTAAAGGTTTCCTTAGCGATCTCGACACTTTCCAAAGCATGCATGCGCTCACTCAAAAGCCCATACCACGTCATTGTTGAGCAATCCATACCCTAATCCAAGATACTTTGGTATTTTGAAAGATTCTATGGGCTCTCTTCATCCATTTTTATTTCTGCCTAGGCCACTAGTTCCATTGTAGCCCTTAGCCTTCATCATGTCATATCCCTTTCCATATTTCTTAACTGGTAATGGGGGTAGGTTGGCCATTTCTTTATAGATCCATCTTGTAATATCGTCAAGGTCCTCATTACTCATATCTCCCCATTTTATGAAAACCGTTTTTGGTGGAACTTTGAAGATTTCCTTGGGTTCCATTCTAAAACATGGTTGACCATAGACCTTCAAAGACTTGGGTATCGTTGTGATGCTATATACCGTATGTAGTTTGAATTCTCCATAGCCTAGGTCCTAGATCTTGACACTAGGTTCATCTTTAGGAAGTATGGAAGATGTGGATGGAGTGGATGTGGAAGATGATGTGAGTGTGGATGGGTCAATGTATTTAGAAGAAGAGGACCCAGGAGCTTCTCAGTTGATGGGCACTCAGTTTGCAGAAATACCCCTTAGGTTGATACAATATTGAAAAGGGTCAGGGTCTCTATATATGGTGATTTATGTGTCGTCAAATGGGAATTTTAAGCATTGGTGATATGTGGAGGGAACAAATTTTAGGGAATGAATCCATGGGTGGCCGAGCAAGATGTTGTAAGGTAATTCTAGATCCAGGACATGTCAAGTTGTATCTACAATGACTGGTCCCACTCTGATAGGAAGAGAAATAACACCTCGTGAAGAACATTCTTCGTCATCATATGCTTTTATGACTATACTCTTTGTAGGGTCCACACATGCATCAGAAAATCCTAGAGCCTTAACCAGTTTCAAGGAGCATATGTTCAATCTTGCTCCACCATCTACTAAAACTCTTTTGACCTTGTGCTTATGGACGAAATTTTCAATGTGTAATGCATCGTTATGGTTTGTCTTGGGTGATGAGTAGTCTTGATCAGAAAAGGTGATGTGGTGAGGTGTAGTGAGGTATCCCACCATGGTCTCAAATTGGTTGACATTAATATCCTTAGGGATGGATGACCCTTGTAGGGTTTTATCCAAGATAGCCTTATGCGTGGGAGATATGTGAAGCAACTCAAGAATGGAAATCTGCGTAGGAGTTTTTTCGAGCTAGTCGATAAGGTTAAACTGACTTTTAGGTTGCCATTACTTTGTGGTTGAGGTGGGTTGTGATTTCCTAGGAGATGGACCGGGTATGGTAATCTTAGGTTTCCTAGCAGGAGTGGACCAACTATGGTGATCTTGCCACTTCGAGTAGTGGCATTGCATTGGGGTGCTCATTTGACTGTGATGGTGTTGATGTATTCATCGTCAATTCAAACATTGTTTAGAGTAGGTTCACTGGAATAGTCATACTTAGCGTGGGTGAAATTGGCTTGATTATTATTTGTCTTAGAACCTGACGTGGAAGAATTATTAGAACCATGGTCTTACAATGGGTTCTTATGAATGGTATGGTCATAGTTTTATGGGAATTGTGGCCCACCCAATTCGATTATTCGAATCTCGATAAGATCTTGGACAATATTTTTGAGTTGTCGATAGGAAGATGTCTTATGTCCTTTAGCCCGGTGGTAAGAACATAAGGCATTATCATCCCACCATGATGGTTTAAATTGCCCTGGGTCATATGGTTTTGGTTCTTCAAGTGTGATGAGACCGTTCTGAAGGTATTTCTTGAGCACTTCCTCCATGGGCTCACCCAAGGGGGTGTATGTGCGACCTCTAGGGAATTGTCTCATTTGACGGTATTGTCCTTGATTTTGACTGTTTTGACCATTTTGGTTTTTTGGGATGGCATTGGTGGGGGGTGTTAGTATTTTTTTTGGCTTGTTTTGTGGTTGAACCCCTTTCAGAGCTAGTATAGGACCCATAGTGTTTACAGCCTTGGCATCAACAACACCATCATTGATAACATGTTTATTTTTGACCCAATACTTATTTTTGTCAGTGGGAGTATTTGCGTTTTTGTTTTGAGGACCGTATCTTAGCTCTCCCTTTACAATAAGGGATTTCTCAATCTAGACACCTTTTTTGACTAGTTCCATGAAGTTTGTGCAACAATGTACTTGTAATGCATATTTTAAGGGTCCTAGAGGTGTTTGAACGAGCATGTCCACTTTTTCCTTTTCGGGTATGTTGATGTGAAAATGACTAGCTAGACTTCTCCATTTTTGAAAGAATGGGATGAATGTTTCACCAACATCCTCTTGCATGAGATTGCATAAGCTAGTAATAGAGGTGTCCATGTCAATGTTGTACGCGTAATTTTTTATGAATTTGTGTTTAAGCTCATCCCATGTTTGGATATCATTTTGAGTGGAGAACCATTCAAGGGCAAGACCTACAAGACTTTTAGAAAAGAGTCTCATCAAGTACGTTTGTTCATAGGCGACGTCCATACAGTTGGTTGCAAATTCGGTACATGTTCGATAGGGTTTGTCTGTCCTCTATATTTGGTAAAATTAGGTGACACATATCCTGGAGGAAATGGTGGCATGTATAAGTTCATGTCGAAGGGCTATATAGATAGATCATATGACACTTTTGATTTCTTTCTGGATATTTGTATTTTTTCTATGGTCTTCTCTAGACCCATCAATTTTGCTTGTACAAGGAATTGATTATAGGGTCATTTGTGGTCCCAGACATTGGATTGATTGGTACGCCATAGGTCCCCATTTTTTGTGACTGGATTTTGGCTTGTTGTTGGGGTACATGTTGTTGTGACATGTATGATGTGTTCTAATTTGCATGTTGTTGGTATTGAAAGTTTGGATTAGGGGCATGTTGGTGGGTATGAATATGGGATGAGTATGTTGGGATGTGTCCCCCAGCCATTTGAGTCGATATTTGGGGAATATGGCAATCATGAATATTTTGATGTGCAAATGATGCCATAGGTTATGTGTTTTGACTACCTTGTCCAAGTTGTTGGGTTTGTACAAGGGGAATGGTCGTGTTTTGTCCTTGGGAGGTGATGGCATTAGACTATGTTGACGTGTTAACATATTGTTGTTGTCCTTGAATAAAGATATGTCGTTTACCTCCACCCAAAGGTTTTTTTGAGATACCAATGATAGGATATGATGAAGATGTACTCATTGTACTAGATGTAGTTTTCAATGGAGGATTTGTATGGCTTGATGATGCCCCCATGGCATTTACCATAGTGGTAAAAAGAGGATTGGAATAACTTGCCCACACTGTTGAGGACCCAAAGGTGGTTCCAGCCGATTGTGACGATGTTGTGGATATTGCAGGCAATGTGGCAGATTGTGTTCCTCCCATGGATGTAGTGTTTATTGAATTCAAGTTGTTTGGAATGTTGGAGGTAGCACTCATGTTCATTGTGACATTCTGTGAGGTAGCATAAAAAATGGTATTGCTTGTGGTGCTTGGAGGTTGACCATTATTTGACATGTTATGTGTATTATTGACGTTATTGGAAGGAGATGTTGATCTCAAGGTATTAATGTCGAATCCATGAGGTAATTTAGCTCCTTGACTTAAAATTATGGCCAAATATCTGTCTCTTTCATATAAGACCATTTGTATTACAAAGCAGGCCACCTCTAGATCTTGTGTTGCTACCTTCAGGTTTTCCTCAAGTATTTGTCCATACTCATCATTATGTAAAAATGGTTCAAAGGGACTGGTTGATGAGGATGTTATGGTCATGAGAGGTTGAATGTTCGTGTTGTTGAATGGGTCATCAAATGTCCAATTTGGGTCATACGTGTGATTGTTGATGTTGGAAGTGGATTCTTGTCCAAAGTTTTCCATTTGTCATTTCTTTTTTTTGAGTCTAGTTTCCGCCATAAAATGAAATTTCTCAAATGACAATGATGAAAATGACAACTAAATGCAAGGATGATGACAGCCTATGTTTTTGGGATTTTTGATAAAGGATGAAAATACAAGACTATGTTTTCCAAAGAAAATGCCGAATAGGATGACTAGGTGATGATGACGTTTGTCTAAGGAATGATTGATGTGAGATGACAAGGCTATCAAAGCCAAAATGCCAAATGAGGACTAAGATGATAATGTGGACTAAAGACTTAATATGATTAATGCAAGGTCTAGGTTCGAAATGATGACTAGGATGAATAATATTTTTGTATTTTTGGGAATAAAGTATGCAAGGTACAAACTAGAATGCAATTTGGAGACAAGGATACCTAAAGACTTCTAAGCTTAGTCTTTTTTTTCAATTTTGGTTATTAAAGGACTTGTTTGAAAATGATTAAGTGACAAGGTCAAGATGACAAGTGAGTTTTCCTAACTAGACTATTGAGTTGGAAATTCTCACAAAAGGGACAATGGCCGAAAAAAAAAGGAATGATGATTAAGTCCAAGATAACCTAGTTTCGAAAGCAATGATGTTGCAAATTGTGAAGAGGTCAACCTAATCCAAATTATGCAAGGAAACCTAGGGTCAAGCTAATGCTTAATGTATGCAATGGAAATTTGAAAGATGAAGCCTATGGTCAAGACTACAAACTAATGGTTGAATGATAAAACTTTTGAGAAATTTCAGGGTTGGTTTCTGACAGGATCCTCTTGGATTTTTTTTTTGAAAATAGGCTGACAGAGCTTAGACACAGATTCAAATTTGTATCAAGGTTTTATTTGTATCAGGAAAATGCATTGTTTGAGACCACGGATGCGTCACAGTATTTCAAATGTGTTTCAACTTAAGTGAATGTGACTCTAGAGTTGACAAATGCAGTTCTGTGAGTTTCATATGTGTTGCGACACAATCATATGCGGTTTAATAGAGCGATTGCATCTCAGGAGTTTTTAAATGTGTTTCAATAGTTGTGTCATAGGTTGTAAAAATTGAGTTTTCTGATGTATTGAGAGAAAATATGATTTGTCAAAGGTTGAATGTTTTGTTTAGAATCATAAATGTGGTGAATAATGTTTGAAAATCCAACAAGCTCTTGACAAGCACAATGTTTTAGTGTAAGCAAGCACACATAAGACAAGTACAATCCTAATAAGCTAAAGGTTTGTATACTTGGTATAGCCCACCGATATACCCCAGATTGGTGCTGAACACCTCTCCTTCTCGAGAGCAGATAGCATAGAAGTTTGGTGGAGCAGGCTCCCCTCCATGACACTCACTTCTACGGGCACACCAACTTCAGATTCTTGGGTAGTGACTTCCCAAGAACTGCTATCTCTACTCAAGGGGATCAATAGTGAGTATCTTCAGGCATGATCTACTATACCCTACACTATACCAGGCAATGACTGAAAATGGTTGGCCTCTAAAACAATAAGTGTTTAGTAAGGGCATCCGTTCGAGTGGCCACACATGGGGTGAGAGATTAATCACCAATTAGGTGGCACTCCAACTTGAAGAGGTTACACTCAACAGGGTTTATGGGAGTTCTACTCCATCTGTGTGACACATCCACACTCGTGGTACTTGAACTTTCCTCAAGTACCCATTTTATATTCTGGCTAGAAGTGGCTTGGCTTTAGCCTATTACCGGTCGATTTGTCCCTTAAGGTGAGTACTTTTTCCCTTGAGGCAGGCCTGTTTCTAGAAATAATAACCGTTTCTCTTACACCTAGGATCACCTGAAAGCGCAAGGGGAGATGATACTCTGATTATTAAGTCTTAAGGTTTTATAACAAATAAAATGGGTCTGGTTTTCTAATCACCAATTTTCACAAGGTGAGAGCATAATCACCTACCATTTTTTCAAACACAATCAAACACTTGCAAACAAAGTTCATTTTAGTGCAGCAATGGAAATATTCCTAAACTAAAAATCACAAACAAATGGTTTGAATGAAAAATATTCGACAAACATGGCAAAAAATCACATGTTAGTAGTTATGATATATGCTTTTGACCTAGGAAAATTCCAATGCCACATGCTGCAAATCAATATTAGTAACATGAGAAACCTATGCTAGAACAAAAAATAGAATTCCAAAACCGAAAAGAATAGAAAACAAAAAACAAAATACAAAGGGAAGAAAAATTCACAGGAAGATGTGTTGCATCAGAGTGAATGCATCACTGTGTGACAGTCAGATGCGTCACGTTTTTGTCGAATGCGTCGTTCCATACTGCCAATGCGTCAATTTAGAGCGATTGCATCATTTTATAATTTGAATGCGTCGCGATGCATCAGATGCAGCGCAGGAAAACGTAAATGCGTTGTTTTGTACCTGTACTTGTAAAAATGACAAAAAACACAAAAAATCATATGAAATAGAAAAAGAAAAGTCGGGTTCACCAATGTATCTAAGGGCTATTTTCCTAAGGTTAGATTATCAAATATCAAAGCATGCAAAACCCAAAGAAAGTAATGAAGTGAAAAGGAAATATAAATTAAAAAAAACACAAAATGGAACAAGCTCACCAAGTGTCTTCAATCTCCATGGCTGATCTTCATTACACCTTCTAACTTGTTGGAAAGACGTGTTTCCCTCATATTCAAAGTATGAGAAATTTGAAAATAAGACCATGTCCTACACAAGCTTTGAAGGATTTGGAATATGACAAAATGAAATCTAAATTTCTATGAAAAAATGACTCTAAAGCCTAAGAAAATTATGCCAAAATCATAAAATGAAAATGCAAGCATCTATGTATTGTTGTAAGTATGTGTAAGTGTCTAAGTGTAATCGAAATTGTGAGAAAATTTGGCATTTTATAGAAAATGCAATTTTGGACGGACGGACGAGATTGAAAGTTGGTGAAAGTCTAAAATCTATGGACGAGATTTCATGTGACAATCCATAATCAGGGTTAGGGAAAAATCATTAAAGGAGTGGTCGAGATGCCATTTTAGAAAATCAAATTGGCGGTGGAGAATAAATGAGATAATTAGTCAAACAGATAAAGATTTTCAAAAATCAAGAAGATAAAGACTGCTTGATTTGTGAGATTTGAAAAGTCAAGAAGAAAAGAGTTGAACCAAAAAGCAGATTTGGAAAATCAAGAATCTGCTCGATTACTTGATTTTTGGAAGAATATTACCATTTTGAATTAAATTAATTCAAAATATGGATTTTATGTGATAATAAATAATCGATTTTCAGATTATTTACTAAAATGAATGGATAGTCAAGAATGTGAGATCATTTTAAATAATTTCATTTATTTAAAATGAGGGAAATGTTAATTTTGGAAATTAAATAATTAAAGATAATTATTTGATTTAGAAGATATGATTAATAATTAAATAAATTAATAAATTCATTTAATTATGAGAATTAGTGACATATTAAATAAATAAATATAATTTATTTATTTAATAATTAGGAAGAATAAATGAAGAAAGGTAATTAAATAAATTAAGAAATTTATTTAATTTATTTTTATGTGTCTACAAGTGTAGTCCTATCTACCTTGCATAAATCTATTAAGTTCATTTGTAATAATCGAGTAATCACATTCGAGGATGACCATGAGGCTATGCACTTATGTGAGATAGCAGATGTTGGTCAGGTTTTGGTTATTCCTACTCTTATTCCTTAAGTGTATTCCAATGTGTTGATGTTTACTCCAACAATACCTACTACAAAGGATACTCTTGAGATAGATTTCCCTGAAGAAGATCCTTCTGAAGCAATAAATATTAAGTCTACTCCTTCTACCTCTTCTCAAGAAAATGCATGTCTTGGTGATTATTGGGGTTCTCTATAATTTACAGAATCCTTCATTGGAGAAAGTAAATTCACCTTGATCCACTTAGACCTTCTAATAGCATCATTCAAACCTGCTATCAAAGATGGTTATTCTTTTGCATCATGGGATAATGTGAACATAAATTGTAATGTCCTTAATGCCAATCCTCCTCCTTCTAAGGAAGATGATCATGCTTCTATTTAAGAGGATAATGTTGGTAGTCCTATCAAGAAGGATGATGATGATCCCATACAAGATTGTGATCCCCATTGCTGGAACAATGCTCTCTATGAAGATCCTCCTCCTCAAGATTTACAAACACGTTATGACCTTGGATTTAAACTTGTCTCTAAATATTACTAGATGGCCATAAAGGTTGTGGGAATAATGAACAAGGCATTTAGGTCCCTACAGAATGTGCACCTCGTAAGCATAATTTGGGGCTTGGTTGCTTGAATGAACAATCTAAATGGAAGCTATGGTTGAATATGGACATGATCCTCGCTCAACCTCATTCTCACGGATTGGTTCATCTACCATTTCTTCTATCTTCATGTCTTCTTCTTGTGAACATTCAAACTCTTCTCCGAAAGAGAAAGGGTTGCTTCTTGCTCCTCATTCTTTGTATGAGCGAGAGCATATTTTTTTAGGCTTATTAAATCCCACTTGATTACTCTTCCTTCTAAACATAAGAAACTTCATAAGCATTATAAAGAAAAAAATAATTTTTGTTTATACCATCAAGTGCTTGGCCATTCCACTCCATCACTAATTTATTTTTTGATGCACCTTCCTCTTCTTCAAATGAAAAGTGATATTGAGGTCTACGTCTACCTGGTATGTTCTAAGTATCTTGCATGGTTCTCCTCCCTTGTATGTTGGGGGTAGTGATAAATTGTTCTGGAGATGTGCATCCTTCTAAGGAGCCCCGCTCTTCTCTTTGTATTTCAAATATAGTGTCCCTTGAGTGGAACCCCTTTTCTTTTGAAGGGTTCTTGAGGGACCCCCTTTAAATATTTTCTCTTGAATGAATTCATTGGCTTATATCTTCATGTCTAGCTTAGGGGTAGCTTGACTAGACCTGTCTTTTCAGTGACTATCTTGCAATGTAGCTTGTAATGGCCACAAGCTTGTCTAATCAGTCTTGCTCTATAGGACTGAGAACTTGTAAAGCTTATTTGCATCAAGCTTTCCTAACATGTTTAATTTTTAGATTAACATGTTTCTTTGTAGGTGTTCCTGTGATACTGATTTTCAATTAACCTTACAGGACTAAGCACTTGTGAGGACCTAATTTGACTATGCTTAGTCCCCTACATCAAGCTTCCCTTAGAAGAGAGTACCTGGGGTTCCTTGTTTGCAAGTTTGAGGACCTGTAAAGTGCTTTCATCCTACAGGATCTATTCACCATTGGTCTGTAGACCTCTACTGCAATTTTTTCAACTTTGTAGGAGAGAGTACATACAAAGACTTTTGTTCACCTTCTGTAGGTTTGTGGATCTGCGGTGCATTTTTCAACTATCCTTAGGTCTGAGGACCTATGGAGCCATCTCTCCTATAATTTTCATTCATTTCTAGCTTCTCCATCTCTCTCTTAAATTCTCTTTCTTCTCAATTGTGTATATACTGGATCGAAGATTTAAATCTTCTTCATCCTGAGCATATGTTTTTTCTCTCTTCGACATTGATTGCTTCCTTGACTTTTGGGTGCATTCTTCTCTTGAAGCGATCAATCTTGACATTCTTCCCTCCATTTAATAATTCTTTTGTGTTATTTCTTAATTTGGGGATGACACATAGTACTGATACAACCTTTTACATCGAGGTATCTTTCAATTTTTCAAATCAAATCCTTTAATTTTTTGTGTTCTTGTGTGTATTTTTTAAATGTTCTAACCTTGTGATGTTGTGGCTTTTTATGTTCTAACCTTGTTGTCTTGTGCAGATCTTTCTTGTCTAATGTTTTTTTTTTAGGTCTTCAGTCCGAGGGCATGCTTCCATAGTTCGAAGAGTTATTTGCTTCCTCTACAATATCCTTTTGGTATCATTATGTTATTTACTTTTAGTAGATTTCCTTTAGCATGCATATTAGTGTAGATTCATATGCCCGTTAAAGTGGGGAAAAAATGTAATGTTGCAAAATTGCACCACTTACAAGTTCACATACATTCTTGTATCCACTTTAGTGTCCACTCCCTTATCACTTGTGTAGGATCATTTTAGCCCTTGCATCAGCATTTTTCCCCTCTCAAGATGCTCAAAAACCCCTTTTTAGCAACTTCCTTCATGCATTAGCTTTGCATCAAACCATGTGCTTTTCTCGTGCCTATCGTTTTGTAGTATGATGTGTTTGGACACTAGCATGTCATGCAGATGTCCAAACATTTTGCTAACATCATGTAATGTTTGAACATTCAAACGACCATTTTCGAGCATGTTTTGCACCTTTTAGCAAGTTTTTGTCGATGGTAATAGCCCAGGACACCTTGTAATGGCTCAGGAAGCTTCCTTTCCTTCCTCTTCTCCCTTTAAATGCTATCTTTTCAATATATTTAGTCTTCTAGATCTCTCTAGCTTTGGATCCTACCTTTTACTCCTCTCTTGCTCTTGATATCTTGCTTGCACAACTCTCTATAGCTTCCTACAACACTCTTAAGCTCTTTTGGCAACACTCTTTGCAATACTCTTGGCTCTTGCAACTATCTTTGTCTCCCTCTTTGGCTTCCTTAAGCCTTACAACTGACATTTCCCTTATCTTATG
>VDFB02271213.1:0-14553 GCA_007258455.2 Sequoia sempervirens | reverse complement strand
TTTCTCTTTACTATTTTCTTTATTTTTTTAAAAAAAATTATGATTATTATTTTTTAGGACTTTTGAAGGTTTATGTTGGACCACCTAGTGGTGTTGATGTAGATGGTACTACTATCAAAATATTCAAATGATATCCTACCTAGAGGAGTTTCTTTTCCAAGTGTACCATAGAAAAACATATTTCTTGCTTGATATGGGAATAATTGATGACAAATTGAACTTAATGAGACCTTGATTTAGTGTTGTGAGGTGTTTTTCACATCCACACTAGGTCTTGGACCCTTGCAAATTGAATAAAATGCATTTAACGATGTCTTGTAAAGGTGTTGTAAAGTGTTATAAGAGACTTTCACACTTTTCTAGACTTAATGAACCCATCTTCCCTTAATTCAACATTGTAAAATATATTTAATGGAATTTTAATATCAATCTAGAAGGCTTTTAAAATAAACTTAACGTTAATCTAGTGTTGTAATGTGTCTTGCACATTCAAATTGGATGTTGTTCCTTTATAGGCTAAGTGGACCTCATTTTAGTGTTGTAAAGTGTATTTAATCATAGTTTCACATTGAATTCTATGTCCCAAGCCCTAATTGATATTTACATCATCACTAATAGGCCCCTATTACCCCATATTATGCATCCTGAGGCATAATTTGATCAAATACCAGATGAAATCAACATAAGAACCAAAATTCCTCATTCCCCAACAACCTAACTGGCAAATGGACCCCTCTGGGACTAATTATCCATATGTATTGAATGATTCCTTGTCAGGTGGGACTAATTCACCCAAGGTGGTGAATTAGTCCGATTTGGGTAATTTTTGAGTTTTGAACGAGAAAAAATGGAATTTATGTTTATTATTCTTTCATGTCGGACTTAGGGATCCAATTAATGGGAAAATAAGGTGAATTTCCTATAAATATAAGTTTGTAAACCCTATTTTACATCTCTTGAGTCGTTCACAACTCATTCATCATTTTTCTTCCACTTCAAGTCAAGCAAGTTAGGGTTTTATCATTCCAAGTCATTAAGATAGCTTCCAAAGACATTCAAGGGAAGATTCCTTCATTGCTACAAAAAATCAAGATCAATCATCATGGAAAGGTATTAATCCCTTCATTTCATGTCCATTCTTCATATTATTTCTTAATTTAGTTTAATTACCTAAAAGGGGTTTGACCAAGGAAAACATCCATGCCCTAACATCCAACATTTATCCTTCTCTTCTTGTGTGTTTGCAGATTTAGGCATCTTAGAGGCTTGGAAATCATTGAAGATAAAGTTTCAAAGTTGTTGAAGACATCCCCTTTTTGAACAAGTCAAAATATCAACAAAAAGTCACTTTCAGGTTCAGAAATCAAACTTTCAAAGGTGGACACCTGTTAGGAACCGAAGAGAAGACTGAGAGCTTATGTTTTCACTTTTGTATTTTCAAAAATCTAGAAGTGGACTTATTTGCAATTAGTGGTTAATGAGTCCCATTTCCAAGCCTAAATTTTTTTCTTTGCAACAGTTTTGGATACCCATTTGTCCTAAACGGGTTTTGGGACAGTTTCTTAGAAGTAGGACTAATTCACCCAGAATGGAAAATGAGTCCCAGTAGGAAATTTTTTTTAGTATCAATGGCATTCCAGATGTCATTTCTAGTCTCCATCAAGTTCTTAAGTGGACACTTCCAGTTTCATCAAATTCTATTACAGTTTGCATTCATCTCTCCAATTAGTGATGGTGTCTTGGTGAAAGAAGATACAAGCGTTGAAGGCCTTGATTGTCTCTCTCTTCATTCCCATTTGGAAGATGTTAGACAACAAGCACACAAGATCATAGACACATTTCTAAATATCACCTTACCTCGTCTCCATCACCATGACAATCAAACTTGTTCACCTCCTAATATCCCTCCTATATGTCAAGAGGATAAGTTGGTGTTAGAAGATATACCTATTAAGAGTCATGAGAATCTTGAACCTCCCTTCCCTAATGCTCCAACCATTTGGGACAATTTATTTGAAAACCATAGCGGCCCTTCTCCTGATGACTCCCTCACTTGTGATGAAGCTACTTTACAAATTTCAATCTTGGATGAACATATTACAAGATCTCCTAGTAGGGTAGATAGTATGAAACACAAGCATAAGACCTTAGAGACAACGAATAATCAAATAGAGTCTTCCCCCAATCTCTCCACTATCAATAAACACAAAAATTCAACCATTGATCATTCCCCTACTTGTGATGAAGTTGCTTTAGAAGAACCAATCCATGAATGTCAAGCACATTTGATTCATAGTTCTCCTAAATACTCTCCTTCTAGGGAGAATATCATGGTACTAGCAAATGAAAACAATAATAATGTATCCTCCTTAGAAAAAAAGGGTGATTCTTGATTTCCCTTCATTAGAGATACATCAAACCCAGATCACTGAGGTTATGAATGCGCAAGTTTCTATTAGATCCACCTCAATCAATGGTCCTCATACATACCCCATAGGACATCCTAAGAACCCTCTAATTATCTACCCACCATCACATAAACCTCACACTCATAACAAACCTAAACTTATCCTTTACGGTCCACCTCAGAATAATGTGTCACAACAACCAAGTCATAATATTGTTGCTCATACATATAACAATCACAACAATTCGTCACCATCACAACCAACCCCAATCTCTTTACCTATTCCTAATTCTATACTACCTAGTGCCCCTCGATTAAGGGAGTGTGATCTTATTGAACAACTTAAGAGCACTCCTGCAAAGATCTCCCTTTGGGACCTTCTTCATACTTCACCTACCTATCACACTATGCTTCAAATGGCCTTACAACAAGTACCTATCCCTTCTAATGTGCAACCAAATGACATAGCAAACATAATTCAAGGATTGAATGTTGACATTCTTTTCCACCAAAGTGAACTCCCCACTTTGGACATGCAAAAAAAATGAAGCTTTCCAAATAATATCTCAATACCATATGACAGGGATAAAGTGAACCCTTGTTGACAATGGCTCAGCTGTAAATGTGTGTAGTGTAAAACTCTTGGATAGGCTTCATGTGGATAAATAAAAAATTCAACCTGATTCTCTATCTATTAAAGGATTTGACAATGTAGCAAAACAACCGCTTGGTGTGATTAATTTTCCTATTACAGTTGGAGTGGCCACATTGGATACACAAATTCATGTTATGCCTCAAAAAATTTCATATAGTCTACTTCTAGGTTGACCATGGATTCATGAAATGAATGCAGTGCCTTCCACTCTTCATCACAAAATGAAATATATTCACAAAAACAAAGTGTACACACTTGAAGCCGATCTTGATCCTAATAGTCATTTGCACATTGAAAACAACAACGTGCATCATTTAAACACATTAACACCAACCACACAAGTAGAACCCATGCAACAAACAGACAAAGAAGAACACATTCAAGAAGTCACAAAGCTATTAGAATATGATTGGCGTTCCTTGGATTTTGAACATGAATTCATGGGCGAGTACAAGATCCTACACAAAGATTCAAATAGGGGAAATGAAAAAGCATACGGACCTTCAAAATTATCCACCTCAACCACTTTAGAAAATGAAACAAAGTACACAACAACCTTTGATGACATTGATCACCAACCACCACCCGATCCAAAAGCAATGAAAATTCTTTATGGAAAAGGTTATCAACTTATGAAAAAAATTGGCTACAGTGGCAAAGGATGTAGTGCTAACGAACAAGGTGTCCACAACCCTATTGATCCTATCACACAAAAAACCATCATGGTCTTGGTTATTTTCCATTGATAGAAATCACAAGGACTTCAATTAACACCAACACTCTCACACAACACTCTTCTAATTCAACTTTAACTTTAAAGCATCCTGAACTGATAGACACTAGTGGTCTTGGGCATTCTCCTTTGCAAGCAATCAAACAAACAAATACATCTTCACTTAATGTTAATGTCATCTTGCAACACACTAGCGATTTGAATTCATTAGATTTTACATCTTCCAATAAAGGAACGAACAAAATCTTGTAGACAAAAGAGTCTTGCGTAGGTATTCCATATTGTACATCTAAGCAAGAGATATCTTTATTACATAATCAAGAAATATCTTCTACCATTTATCAAGAAGGTATCTTGTCAAGAATCCTCCAAGAACACTTGATAACCCTACACCCCCAAACTTTCAAGAAATTCTATTACAAGACTTCATTTTGTGCATATCATTGAGTTCACGATCATTCTACTAACGAATGTAAGGCTCTGCATAGTAAAATCCAATATCTTTAGGAGTTTGGTATGCTTCCCTATTTGGGGGAACCTAATTTCTCTAATTGATATTGATTCTCACTCTAGCATGCATTCCATCAATCATTTCATCTCACCTTTGTCCTGCACTAAGTGGGGCCAAGGCGTTCGATAGCTTTGTCTTTGTATGTCACTTGTCATTGCTTCCTTTGGCTAGTCATTAACCTTTCATGAATATATAAGAGAAAGCTTGGGATTTGGACAACATGCCTTAAGTTGGCTCACATGTGACATACTTCCCTTTTCATGACGTAGCTTATTGGAAACATATGACTTGGCATAGGGCTTTTCGAAGAAGCTCTCTTGTCTTCTTCTTTCTCTTCTACTTTAAAGCAATTGCTCATAGTGTTGGTGTTCACAACTGCTTTAAAGTGGGGGCATACATCACCACCCACATTTCATTGTGCGATTTCTTTCTTCTTGCGATGTGTCTTTTTCTTGGTGGTGTCATTGGGCTTGATTCCATCCAAGAGCATGATACTTCTTTTGATACATCCTCTCTTGGAAACATTAAGCATGATGTTACCTAAGAAAAAACCTTGCACGAACTAAGAAAAATCCCTTTGAAAATTCCTTACACCATTTTCCATTTACAATGTCTATGAGTGTCAAGAATACGAAGTTTTTCTTACCTCATAGAGCTCAAATATCATTTTCATGTGGCGCCTTATTAAAGTTATCTAAAGGTATAACTTTGGTATGGTTTAGTAGGAAGCCCATTCCAAGGCATGACTTTCTTCATAGCCACCTACGTGTGTGTGAGCACATATTGTCCGTATGTGTCTCACCTCTTAGGACTTCTTGTTGGAGTTAAAATGACACTGAGAGGGGGGGGGGTGAATTAGTGTCTTAACAGATTTGACCAATTTTCACAAATTCAAAAACATAGCTTAGATTTGATCTCAATATTAATCTGATTAATGCATTCATGAGTTGAATGTAATCATTTCATAAACAGAATTGAGAATAGTAATAAACTCTAAAGTGAACTAAAACAACAACAACACAGTAAAGCAGAGAGCACACAAAAGAACAAAGAGACCCAAGATTTTGTTGAGTGGAAAACCCTCCTGGGGTAGAAAAACCACTCCTAAACTGCCTTACTGGCTTAACTTCAAAAACCACTGTTAACAATGCCTTATAGGATAATTTTTGAGCACCAACTCAAGGAGCACCAACCCCTCACTTAGAGATATCTATCTCAAGGAGAACCAACCCCTCATTTAGAGATATCTATCTCAAGGAGCACCAACCCCTCATTTTGAAACACCAATTTCAAGGAGCACCAACCCCTCAAAATTATTTTCAGAACAATAATAATTTTTTAGAGGATCTCTCTGTTTTCAATTAAGCTTATAACTCTCTGTTTGATACAACCAAAGAACAATATTCCAGAGTTACAACCAGAGACCTATAACACATTTTTCAACACTGGTTTATTTATACATTTCAAGTATGTCTGTTATGAAGAAATCTTCAAAAAGTGTTTTTCACAAGATTCTGAAACTATCTTGCTAATTTTTGAATATGAAGCTAAATAATGATAGTCTATAGATGATGGTAAAAATCAAGAGTAATACTTATCTAGAGAGTTGTAAATCATCCATTATTTCAAAAATGCAACTGCTCAAAAAGAAACTCAAAGAATATTCTGCCATGTAACCGTTTTGAGATTCGATGCCAATCAATGCTGTCGGCCTGCAACTATACTTAGAAAAATCCATGCCAGCCACAGTGTATGAGTTCATTAATCATTCGCTGAGACATCCAGATAATCCTACCGAAGGCAATTAAATCGCCAGTCATTCCTCACGTGTTCTTTGTTTTTCGCTATGACCTAGTGATGTCAGGAAGACCTCTCACAAACCACATTAAGTTTCACCGAAAGTGCTTTTATCTCTTATGTGTCGCTGTGACATTCTACTGTCGGGGAGATGTTTTGTAGATGATGCTTTGTTTTACTGAAAGTCATCCTTTCATCTAGTGTCACTGAGACAATCCATAATGGGGGAGACATCCCAAAAAATTTGTTGAGTCATACCGAAATACCCCACGATTAATACTTGATCACCGAGATATTATCAACCTCTCACCGAAAGCCATTCATTAGACTTTGTCGCCAAGACTTGACGGGTTCGATGAGACCCTACATCAAAACTCATGAGTCTTACCAAAATGTATTTCATTATCAGCGGTCGGCAAGACACAACAGTTCTCTCACCGAAAAGTAACCTTCATTCTCATGTGGGTCACTGTGACACATTGTTATCGGGGAGACCTCTTGTAGAATGCTTGAGTCATACCGAAATAACCTTTGTGCACAAGTCGGTAAGACACCACGAAATTGTTATGACATTTCATCGAAGCCACAACCTTTGCCGATAAGACCTTTTGGTGCACGGTCAGTGAGACAATATTCCTTCGGTGAGACCACATACCGAATACAACACTCCTGCCGATATGTTCCTTTTCCTTCTGTCGATGAGACAATGATGAGTTTGCTAAGACATCATTCCGATGGTATAACTTATGCCAATATGATCCTTTTCTTTTGCCAAAACAAAAGAGAAGTCCTGTGAAAGCTGCATGTGAAACTCCATGTGAAATGTTAGCAAGACCGAAGGTCACTCGCCAAGACCTCATTTCAATATCCCTAACTCTTACCGATGTATCTTCCCGCCACCGGTCGGTGTGACAATGTACACTCGCTATGAATTCACACCAAAAGCAATATGTTTGGCCAAAGTGAATCTTTAATGTGCTAGTCGGTCGATGTAACAAGTCAAACTCACCAAGACACAATGTCGATGAAGGATCACTTACGCCGATCAACCTCCTTATGTATTAGTCGGTGAGACCTGACTCATTCGGTAAAACCTCTCAGCCATGAGAAATACTTATGCCGATAGACCTTTCCTCTGTCACCAAGACCATGTGAATGTCATGCCGATAGATACCCAAAGGTGAATTTTGTCATCAAGGACAAACCAATCAGAACACAACTGAGAACCAACACTTCTCACCTGGTGGACAACCAAGAGTTTCATCACCTCAAAGTGAGTATGCATTTTTGGACAAAAAACTTAAATCTTCTCCACAACATGTTGGAAAAATGGTCGAAGCTTGATCCACCTTTTCATTTTCACTTTTCTCTTCTTCCTAAGTTCTTGCCATTACATGATCATGTATCTTTCTTTTCTGCAAATCGTTCACCTTGTGCATGTTCTTTTGCACTTGTGTCAGCTTGACTTAGGATCTTGGATCTTGGGGGATTGATTGCTTCCTTGTTCTTCTTTATCCTAGACCATTCAGATTGGTACAATTGGATCTATCTTCAATGTCTACTTTAGTGTGAGTTTGAAGCAAGTTCATCCTCTCACTAAAGTGGGGGCTAAATGTACCATAGAAAAAAGTATTTCTTGCTTGATATGGGAATAATTGATGACAAATTGGACTTAATGAGACCTTGATTTATTGTTTTGAAGTGTTTTTCACATCCACACTAGGTCTTCAACCCTTGCAAACTGAATAAAATACATTTAACGATGTCTTGTAAAGGTGTTGTAAAGTGTTGTAAAAGACTTTCACGCTTTTCTAGACTTAATGAACCCATTTTCCCTTAATTCAACATTGTAAAATATATTTAATGGAATTTTCATGTCAATATAGAAGTCTTGTAAGATAAACTTAATGTTAATCTAGTGTTGTAATGTGTCTTGCACATTCACATTGGATGTTGTGCCTTTCTAGGCAAAGTGGACCTCATTTTAGTGTTGTAAAGTGTATTTAATCACAGTTTCACATTGAATTCTATGTCCCAAGCCCTAATTGACCTTTACATCATCACTAATAGGCCCCTATTACCCCATATTGTGCATCCTAAGGCATAATTTGATCGAATACCTGATGAAATCAACATAAAAACCAAAATTCCTCATTCCCCAACAACCCAACTAGAAAATGGACCTCCCTAGGACTAATTCGCCATCTGTAGTGAATGAGTCCCTACCAGGTGGGACTGATTTTCCCAAGGTGGAAAATTAGTCCCATTTGGGTATTTTTGAGTTTTGAGTGGGAAAAACTAGAATTTAAGTTTATTATTCTTTCATGTCGGCCTTAGGGATCCACTTAACAGGAAAATAAGGTGAATTTTTGATAAATACAAGTCTCTAAACTCTAATTTACATCTCTTAATTCATTCACAACTCATTCATCATTTGTCTTCGACTTCAAGTCAGGAAAGTTAGGGTTTTATCATTCCAAGTCATCAAGATAGCTTCCAAAGACATTCAAGGGTAGAATATTCCTCCATTGCTACAGAAAATCAAGATCAGTTATCATGGAAAGGTATTAATCCCTTCATTTCATCTTCAATCTTCATATTAGTTCTTCATTTGGTTTAATTACCTAAAAGGGGTTTGACCAAGGCAAAACCCATGCCCTAACATCCAACATTTCTCCTTCTCTTCCTATGTGTTTGTAGATTTAGGCATCTTGAAGGCTTGGAAATCATTCAAGATCAAGTTACAATTTTTTGAATACATCCCCTTGTTGAACAAGTCAAAATATCAACAAAAAGTCACTTTCAGGTTCATAAATCAAACTTTCAGAGGTGGACACCTATTAGGAACCGAAGAGAAGACCGATTTTGTTTCCACTTTTGTATTTTCAGAAATCCAGAAGTGGACTCATTTGCAATTAGTGGTTAATGAGTCCCATTTCCAGGCCTAAAAAGTGTTCTTTGTAGTTTTGGATACCCATTTGTCTTAAACGGGTTTTGGGACAGTTTCTTAGAAGTAGGACTAATTCACCTAGAATGGCAAATGAGTCCCAGTAGGCAAAAAAAAATAGTATCAATAGCATTCCAGATGTCATTTCTATTCTCCATCAAGTTCTTAAGTGGACACTTCCAGTTTCATCAAATTTTGTTACAGTTTGCATTCATTTCTAGGTGTTTTTGCATATCACAATGTGTTTTCCAACAAGTTGCATTTCAATAGTTTTCACTTAATGATCAATAGATTTTATCAGTTATTCACATTTATTTTATCTCATCTAGGCACATTTCATTCATATTTCCATTATGCTTGCATTATTTTGAGTGAACCACCTAGGTTTTTGGCCTATCTCTCTCCTTTTAGGTGAAAAACCCTAAGAGTGTAAGAGAGCCATAGCACCTAAAAATCGATGGTTCACCAAGATATGGGTGCTTGTACATAACCCCTTGAATATTCTTGTTTTCATCAGTACCATAGTTAACCTCACCTAGATGCACACATCACAATAGAGTGCCCCTAGAGTCCTTATGATAAAGAGTTTTTGCCAAGAAACGGTCAATGTGAGATTTGGATATCATTGATTTTAATGTGGATGGTGGAATGTGATGAGAGATATGAGATGTAGATGGGTTGGTTGATAGTTTTGATGATGGATCTTTGATTTTCTAAACTTGGGATGATGAGAAATGAAAGGTGGATATGGAGTTTCAAGTGGAATTAGGACCAACTTCTTCATATACTTTGTATGTTACTCTTGAATCCTTCTTTTGCATCAGTGGACATATTCGATGGATGAAATTCCCTTTTTATTTTTTCCTCATAGTTTCTTTGACTAATGGAGTTTGTTAAGGATTACTTGCTTTCTTTTCCTTTGACATCCATTCAAATTTTATTTATCCATTTTGATTTGCTGATTATTTTGCTTTGATGACTTTCTTTTTATTTTGATATATATTTTTCTCTTGTTGTTTTTCTCAATTAGTGAGTGGAGATAAGAAAGAATTAAGATTCATTATATGGAGGGTTAAAGTGCTAGTAGAGGTTTTATCATAAGGATTCTTCATGGCTCCCATGTTGATGTTTTCATTAGATAAATTTTCCATTGGTATTATGGAGGTATCACTAACATGTTTGGATTCTTTGAGGTCTAAATAATCAATACCCTATTGCTCATGATTGTTGGCTATCTATATGGGTCTTAAGATACTTCGTTCATATAGGTTGAATCCTTTTCTTTGATAATACATCCACTAAAAAACTATCACTCAATATAATTTTTCTTGGAAACATAGTGCTACTTCTTCTATGCTCTACTAGGAATTTTCAAAAGTAGTAGTAGAAACATCTGATCTTTATTATTCTTCAACAAATGTTTGTGATTCATAGTCAATGTAGGAATATTTTTCATGATCCATGTCTAGAATGTTACCTTGAATCTCTGTGAATTCTATCAATTCTTGAGTGTTTCTAAGGATGACAAGAGTAGGAGACTCTTTTTTTGAAGGAAGATCATTTATGTGTCCATCAAAAGTAAGCATCTCATGGGTAGATGTAGGAGTGTTTGGTGTATGAGTATGACCATGATTTTTGAAATCTTGGATGGATTAGAAAATACTCATTAGATCATGATAGTATTTTGGAGAAGTGTACTCTTCATCTTGACTTATGCTAGAGCAACTTTCATTAACAAATTGGAAAATATTATTTAGATCATGATAATGCCTTGGAGATATGGGATCTTGATCTTGACTTGTGTTGAAGCAACTTTCATTATACTCAGGATTATATTCTTGACATGAACCTTGGATTAATGATGGAGTATGGATGGAAGACTCTTGAATAGTCATAATGGATTTAGATAAGGTGATGGAGGCTTCTTTTCGCATTGGAACTTATTCAATATGTCCAATCATGAAGTCAAATGAGGGAGTTATGTTGCAATCTAAGACTTATTTAATGTCATCATTTTGATATAGAATATTATTAGACATTATTGACTGATCTTAATCATGTATTAGGAAAGTATCTTGATACACATGTCCAATTCCTCGTCTTGTGAAGAATGAGTAGTATTGATATGTCTTACTACATTATCACAGGTATGTTTCACATTGTTATAACTTGGCATCTTTTTAGAATCTTTAGCCTTCCTATGATTGGGCATTGGATCTTTATATATTCTTAGATCTTTGTTCCCAGGCTATTGATCGACATTTACTTCCCCTTGATCAATAAGGTCTTGGATGAGATATTTTAGATTAACCCAATTTTGTGTCTTATGACCTATTGTTCTATGATATTGTCATAAGTCCTTATCATTATACCATGAGGGTTTTATTTCGGGTTTAGGATAATTGTGAAGCTCAAAAAAATCAATATTCTTGGACTGAATTAGTTTCTTTAGGATTTTCTCAATGGGCTCCCCTAAGGGAGTGAATTGTCTTTGAGGAACATTGTTAGGTCTTGGTGGTGGTTCTCATGAATGATTAGTGTTTTGGACAATATTTTGGGTATTTTGTTGTGTGTGTGAGTTAGAGGGTACTTTGATAACAAATTTTGCATCCACCAAACTGTCATTAGTTACATTCTTATTTTTGGCCCATATAAGGGGTTTTTCACTAGAACTAGATAGTTGGTTATAAGTTTGCATGAGTACATTGGAAATGAGCACTCTTTCAATGTTTAGAACTTTGGATATGAGTTCATCAAAAGTTGATAAACATTGTATTCATAGTTGGAAGGATAGATCTATGTTTAGATTTCCTTCCATAATCTCTACTTGGTGTTCCTTGGCTATTGACCATTTGCATTTTCTTTCCTTGTGTCTCAATCTTAGTAGGAAAGAGGCGAAGGATTCTCCTTTGCTTTTTTAAGTATGTATAATTCCTCCAAGGTGATTTCTACATCTTGTATTGTAGGAGAAGTGAGATAAAAATTGGTCAATGATTTCTTGGAATGTTTTAATGCCAAGTTGTAAAAGTGAGAACCATTCTATAGCTTGCCTACCCAAATTGTGTGGAAATAGGCACATTAGATATGAATCATTATAGGAAACTTCCATGCAAGATATGTAGAATTCACATATGTTCTCTTCAAGGTTACCACATCCTTTGTATTTATTGAATTTTGGAATTTCAAAGTGTGGGGAAAGGGGTATCATTATTATGCTTCTATCGAATGGGTATGAACACAAGTCTTGAATAGTGTATGATTTTGTTGTCTTTCCAATTTGGATATTGTGAATTTTTTGTGTTAACATCTGGATTTGTGATGATAAGTCCAGAGGTGGAATGTTTACAATAATGGATTATATATGTCGTATAAATTTGGATTTTGATATGTAGGAACATTCATGCCATATGAGCCCATTTGATATTGAAGATCTCTTTGAGGTAAAGGACTATTTTGATATTGAGGATTGCTTTGAAGTAAAGGACTAGTTTGATATTGAGGATTTCTTTGAGGTAAAAGACCAGTTTGATATTGAGGATTGCTTTGAGGTATAGGGATCATTTGATCATTTCCTTGATGTTGGGGAGATTCATTGTGATATACATATTGAATTTGGAGGATATTTTTTTGTTGTGAAGGGTTTGGTTGTTGATAATTCATGTGTGATGAATGTTGAGGATTTTGTTGAAGGTTTTGTTGAGAAATTTATTGTTGCACATGATTTTTTTATTGTGCTTGAATTTATTGTAAGGTGGTGTATTGTTGATGTTGGGGATGTTGTGAGGTGTATTGATTTTGTGGAGTGATATTTTGGTAAGATTGGTGTTGATGTTGCATGATGTTTTATTTTCTTTGATGTTGATGTTGATTGTGTTGTTGATGGTGATGATGATGATTTTTTTGATTTTGATGTTGTTGTTCTTACTGTTTATGTTGTTGATGTTATTGATATTGTTGATGTTCATATTTTTGTATTTTAGAGACATTTGTGTGAATGTTTTGTTACGATACTTTTTTGAATGGATTCATCCCATAGTTCAACATGTTTGGATTTAACATATTTGTGTTTGAAAAATTCATGCTTGGTATGTTCATATTTGAAATGTTTTTGTTTGGTATGTTTATTATTGGATTGTTTGTAGTCTACAAACCTAAGTTGGTTGAAGTTCCTAATTTTGAGTGTTATAAAGCAAATTATTATATTGATTCATGAAGTTTATTTGAACCGCTCATTGAGAAGTGATTGTAGACACCTAAAAATGACCTAGGCCTGCAAGCTTCATTTTTACCACTTTCGTCCTAGCATAATTAAGACATTTAATTATGTCCTTGGTCCACATTCGACTATTGATTAAATAATTCATAATTATTTAATTAATTCTTGTCCTTTTATTCTTCATGATTATTAAATAAATAAATTCTATTTATTTATTAAATACGTCATTAATTGGCTAAGTCTTCCCTTAATTAAATAAATTTCTTAATTTATTTAATTCCCCTTCGTCATATATTTCTTCCTGATTATTAAATAAATAAGTTTTATTTATTTATTTAATATGTCCCTAATTGTCTTAATTAAATAAATTGATTAATTAATTTAATTAATTAATCTTATCTTCTCAATTAAATAATTAAACTTAATTATTTAATTGCCAATTAATATTCCTCTCATTTTAAATAAATGTCATCTCAATCTGAACTGTCAGTCCATTTTGATAAATAATCTGAAAAAGATTATTTATTATCTCACAAAATCATTATTTTGAATTAATTTAATTCAAAATAGTAATTAATCTTCTAAAAATCAAGCAATCGGGCAGATTCTTGATTTTTCAAATCTTATCTTCAGTCCACATCTTATCTCTTTGATTTTTCGAATCTTGCAAATCAGGCAATCTTATCTTCTTGATTTTTCGAAAATCTTTATTTTCTAATTAATTTGTCTCATTTATTTTCCACCGTCGATCCGATTTTATTTTGACCGTTCGATTAAGGATTTTTCCCTAACCCTAATTAGGGATTCTTAGGTGTAATCTGGATCGTTTATTTCATTGATTTATCTCGTCCGTCCATTTGAAATGGCATTTTCTATAAAATGCCATCTTCTTCTCATTTTTCGAACACACACACATGCTGACATTTTGCATAGTTATTATAGGCATTTATTTACTTTCACATTTATCTTCATAGGCAATTTTAGTATTTAATATAGTCATTTAATCACTTTTGGCATTTGTTTTAGACGTAGGCATTGGCTTTTAGACATAGGCATTTAGACATATCAAATCCTTCAAGGCTTGTTGTAGGACTTAGGCATTTTTAGATTGCTTGAACAAAGAATCTGAGGGCAACAATATCCAACAAGTAAGAAGGTGCTACAAAAATGAATCATGGAGACTTCGGCAACTAGGTATAATCGTTCTTTTATGTATTTCCTTTGTGTTTTGTAGCTACTTTGGGTTTTTATCATTATGATTTACATTCAATTGATCTAATCTAATAA
>VDFB02271212.1:0-22900 GCA_007258455.2 Sequoia sempervirens | reverse complement strand
AATCTAGTTTTAGGATCAATCCATCAAGCATTCATCCAACATTCATCAAGCATTCAACATTTACAGTCATGGCTACCATTACAGTAGATTTGCATATTTAAATCATATAGAAATAGAATTAGTTTGAATTCTCATTCTCTAAGTGTCATTTCAACAATCTATTAGCTTCTAAAATCTGAGAGCAAAGTAGATTAGAGAGATCTTTAGAGTTAGAGAGCAATAGGACAGCTTCAGAGGTTCTTGCATTTAAATTGATTTAAATTCTCTTGAATCTTTGCTATTATGTCTTATTTAGAAGTGTAGATGCATATTAATTTTTTTACCTCATTCTTACACTTCCAGTTGGATATGCAGTGGCCAACTGAGGAGGAGTATAACACATGGCTTGAAAAGTTTATAGAGTAAGCCTTTGACAAAGCATTACAAAATGTTATCTCCTCCCAGTGATGAAGAGTGATGACAAATGTGGTGATGTGGATGGGGTATGTTTTCTCTCTCTTTTTACTATTCTCTTGTTTTAAAGGTTTTTGGTGATTGTATGTGTACATGGAAGACATTTTTGGCTTGTGGAAAATATGTTTTGGTGTTGCTATAATGATGAAAGATTCCTTTTAGAAGACGGGAAAATTTTCTTCAGCAAATGGAAATGAATTTTGTTTTATGTGCTCTCCCCCTCATGGAAATGCAAAATATAACTGTTTGGGGAAGTTTTGAAATTCAAATTCAAATGAATTCCAAATGTAAAATGTGACTATAAGTGTAATTTGGCCCAAGCTTGTTGCTCCCATGTTCTTATAAATGGGAATTCAAGGCCAATTGTATGGGTCTTTGGTTGGAAAAGGTTTTGAACTCATTTAATGAGAATTTTGTAAATCAAGCATAGAGGAATAGAATGGTATTGAGTCTTAAGTATGAATTCTAGTTTGTAATAGGCATAATATTTTTATAGCAGTAATGGCATATGAATGAGAATTACAAATTTCAAAACAATTTCTCTCCCATGTATTTTGTTACTCAAATTATGAATAAAATGATCAAGGATCTTTTATTTGTCTTCAATCATTTTGGTTGAATGTATGGTTTTATTTCTGCTATAGTTCAAAGAACTAATTAAATGATTTGATGAAACCATAGGTCTATGTGATGAAGTATAAGGATTAATAAGTATTTTTTTTTTGGAAATCTTTAGTTGTTTTATTACAAAGCAATATCACAATAGTCTATAAATGCTAAGTCTAATTATTGATGCGTTATAGTTTTTTGCAAATTTAAATCTGTCACCCATGTCTAAAACATTGATCTATCCATTTGGTTATCTTTGATGTAATTGAGTTGGTCTTCCCTGTCAAAGAACACATTCTTAATGAAAATCACTTACATACCTTAAGTTGTAAAATTTCTATGAGAAACCACCCATTCCTTGCTTTAGATGGTAATTTGTCAAAGAATCAACCAAATTCTTTAAGGAATATGTCTAATTTTTATTCTATAGGAATGTATATGTTATTCACAATGTTTATGGTAATTTGGCACAAGAGTATCATTTAAAACATTTTTCAAAGTTAAGAGGGAAAACCTAGCAAGCTTTCACCTAGTCGTTGGCCAAACCTCACTATCAATGACCATTGAATTATGGTAGATTCATACGTGATTGTTGAGATTAAGTTTGGTTCTTCAAAAAACAACCAATAGATTGGGAACTCTACTAGGGACAATGCTAGTCTAAAGTCTCTAGATCAGATCTAGTACAATTAGAGTCAAGTATTTCTAGTGTTCTTCACTGATTGAAGAATTTCCTCAAATCCTCATAAATTGCTCAAGCCCAATTTTATGTGTCAAGTTCTGGTCCCATTTTCCATTTCATGTCAGGTTATGTTCAAAGTCTTCTCTGAGATTGTGAGTGCATCTCCTAAGTGCAATCAATTTCTATTTCCCAGTATAGTGGGTGGTGACTCTAAAGTCTCTTGTGCCAATGCAAGATTAGATCCTCAAGGAAGGAAGGAGAAGGAGAACTCTAAGAAGAATTTTGACACCATGAGAAGAACCAGAAGCTACATGAAGAAACACCTTGAGCAAAAGCTAGAGCCTGGGCCTTCAAAGGAAAAACAACCATCCTGGATAAAGAAGAATGTTGAATTGAGTAAGTTTATTGAAAATCCTACTAATGCATCTCCTACTTTAAATCATAATATGCATAGTGAAAATTTAAATGAAGAGTCACATGAAGTTGATATGCCCAATGTAAGTGAGGTAGGCTTCCCCACTGATAAAGCTTTTGATAATAACCTTGAAATGTCAAGGGAAGAAGATAGGTGGGAATTATGGAAAAAGGATAAGAAGTCCTCATATCTTTCAAATCTTGGGGGTAGATCTATCTTTAATGGTGATAAATTTAATCCAAGGGGAAAATCCCATAGTGTATCCTCAAAACATTCCCCTAAAAGAGAATTCACTAACCTTATGTTCTATACTCCTAAACCTAGTGAGTCTGAAGATGTCTTGGAGGACGAAGATGGCATAGATAAGGATATGCAAGCCTTGGAAGAAATCAGACTCAAGGAGTTGGAGGAGAGGAAAGCAAGGGAGTTGGAAGAGAAGAAGGAAAAGGATTTTTGGGAGAAACAATTGAAGGAGAAATAGGAGAGATTAAGGGGAAAAGTGCTAGAAAGAGATGACTGAAGGAAAAGAATTGAAAAGATGAAAGAATCCTTGAAGGTAGAGCCTATTCTTGTTTCTCCCCCTAAAACAACTACTAAGAAAACCCCTAATCCTCCTAAGGTGACCACTCCTATAGGAACATCTGTTGCTAGTACTTACACTACCTCTGTTACAGCTACTAAAGTCACTGACCCTTCTGTTTTTGTTAATAATCCTATAGATCATAGGAAGAAACCCATTGATCAGCACAAGAAAACTATCCCTAGCACAAACACTAGTATAAATACAAATACTTCATCCATTAATACATCCACCAAATATTCTAAAACTAGTTCCATTCCATCAAATGTACCACCTGGTCCTGAGATATTGAGGCTGCAATTAGAAAATGACAAGCTATAGCAAGAATTGAAGAAAACTAAAATTGAGGCTGCAAATGCAGAACTAGCAAGAAAGATCTCATTCCTTAAGATCTCTATACCTGATCAGTAGCTTCAATCTCTAGACACACTAATCCTAAACCACATAAGACCAAGGAAAATGAACACATTCCTAGTGGGAGTGGTGGTGGAGATCAGGGTGCTGGAGGTGGAGATGGCCATGAAAACAAGAATTCCTACTCTGAAGATCGGGATGGAAGTGGTGGTGGTTGAAAGAGAAGTGGAGGTGATGACAATGGTGGGGGTGGAAATAACAAAGGTAATAATCAATTTGGTGACCAAGAAGACAATTATCCTAGAAATAATCATAGAGACCGAATCGCCAGGATGCCAATGCAAGTGGAAAGGTACCAATAACTTTGTTTTGTTGGAATTCTTGGCTATCCAAATTAGTTCCCTTGAGATATCAGGCCTGCCTTGGTAAAATTCTCTAGTAACAATGTCATAAGTGGTGAAGATCACCTGAAAGCATTTGCAAATGTCATGGATGACTTTGCAGTGGAGGTTGAGGATGTGATGATAAAGATTTTCATGCAGTCACTCACTAAGGATGCCAGAGAATGGTACAGAGGTTTACCTACTGAAAGTATTGGTTCGTAGGAAGAGTTCAAGAGGCTATTCAGAGAATAGTACAGTGATAAGAATGATTCAAGGTTCCCTCTCAACTAATGTAACAACATTTATAAAGGTTCAAATGAAGCAATTATTGATTTCAATGTAAGGTTTCAAAAGGCCATGAACATATTACCTCCTCATTTGATACTAAATGATAGTGCATGCTTAGTGAACTATTGTAATGCATTTGATGTAAAAATGAGTTACCACTTGTTGGACAAGAATCCTAAAACCTTAATAGATACTTTCAAGATGGAAATCCACATTGAGAATATCAACAAAGCAACTGGTAAATTTGGGAGAAGAGATGATGTGAAAATCTTGAAGAACCCCAAGAAAGAGGATAAGCACTCTAGAGAAAAAGGGGCTTCACTTGAAGACAAGATTGATAATGTTGCAAGTTCCATCAAGGATATTAGCTATAGACTTGTAAGACAAGAAAAGGGTCTTTCAAATGAAAATCCAAATTTCCAAAAGAATAAGAGACCTCCTCGACTACAAGACCATCCATATAATACTAATTGGCATAATGGAAATCCAATTCTCAACAATCAGAAGAACACACAAAATAAAGTCCCTCTTGATCCTTTGCAGAAAAATTCAATTAATCTTGTTGATGACACACCTTGGTGTGTTGTTTCCCAATTACCACATGCATCTCAAACATGTTTGATGGTAAGGAAGTTTTAAGAAGAACAAGCTCAATTAGATGATTATGAGCCAATGGAAGAAAATGATGTCAAAGTGAATGTGCTTATGCATAGATCATACTTTTTTGGTGAGGAGTGTTCTTCAAAGGAAGAATCATAGGAACTTGATGTTAACTGTCAAAGACATAAATCAAATTCCTACCATAAGCAAATTTTCCCTAATGAAGATGAAGACATTGAGGACAACATGTGTGCTATGGAGACAGAATAAATGGAGACAGAATAAATGGGTGTGTCCTTAAGGAGACCTTCTGATGATTAGTATAAGCAGATGGCAATGGTATTAGTGGAGAAAGCCATGAATATGCATAATTTGAGAAGTAGAGTTGTTAATTGTGATCAGGGTAAGACTAGTAGTATGTTCATGAAGGAACAAAGTGCAAAGAAATAGGGGACTAAAACATAAGAATTGGCCAATTTTAAGAAAGGAGAGGTCAAAACTAAGGAAAGTAAGGGACCTCAAATTTGGGCCAAAAAAGATACTGCATCCAAGAAGCTTGATGAAGTGGTTGTCTCAATTGTTAAAGTCAAGACTCAGAAGTCAGGATTTGATCGAGAGAAGAAGCTTGAAAAGAAAGACACTGAGAAGAAACTTGAGCAAAAAAAGGTTCAAATTGAAGAATAGAGTGTAGTTCCTTATGAACTACCAAACTACAATCCAGTTGATATGTTTTAGATTCTCTCTCAAGTCAAGGTGATTGTTCCATTAATGGAAATGATGAGGATTTATGAACATAAGAAAAAGGAAATGACCCTTATCAATGGTGTCACTCAGGTCTGTGAAGATAAGAAGGTGACTACTCAGCCTAAAGTGAGTGGAAATCAAGTTAGTGATGAGATGATGGAGGGAGACATTGGTGAGCTCCCTCAGATTTATTTGGGTAGTACTATTACAGCATGCCCAGACAATATTGATAATTTCTATGTAATTCTAATTATTGATGGTAAGCTTCTAAATAATTGCATGATTGATTTAGGGGCTTCATCTAACATTATGCTAGTGGAGATAATGAAGGAAATGGGTCTAAAAATAAATTGTGCATTTGGAAAATGTTATTCCATGGACTCAAGAGAGATCCTAGTTATTGGAGTCATCAAGTATGTTCCATACAGATTAATTGTTTTCCTAGATAAGGAGTTTTTCATGAGTATAGTTGTGGCAGACATCCCACCAAACTATGGCATGCCATTGTTAAGAAAGTGGAGTGCCTCCATGGGAGGTAGCATGCAATGTGACATGTACTTTGCAATGTTTCCAATTGAAGGAAAGGACATGAAGCTCGTGAGGGAGCAAAGAGCTTCACATATCATTGAATTTGAGGGATAAGTGGATAGAATTCATTTAGTAGACACCAGCATGGACAACTTTAAGATTGAAGAGTTACAAGAAGAGGAAGAAAAACATGTACCTCTGGAGAAAGAAGTATTGCAGTAGGCTAACAATGATGACTTATGAAATATACGGTTTGATGATGAGGATTTATGAACATAAGAAAAAGGAAATGACCCTTATCAATGGTGTCACTCAGGTCTGTGAAGATAAGAAGGTGACTACTCAGCCTGAAGTGAGTGGAAATCAAGTTAGTGATGAGATGATGGAGGGAGACATTGGTGAGCTCCCTCAGATTTATTTGGGTAGTACTATTACAGCATGCCCAGATAATATTGATAATTTCTATGTAATTCTAATTATTGATGGTAAGCTTCTAAATAATTGCATGATTGATTTAGGGGCTTCATCTAACATTATGCTAGTGGAGATAATGAAGGAAATGGGTCTAAAAATAAATTGTGCATTTGGAAAATGTTATTCCATGGACTCAAGAGAGATCCTAGTTATTGGAGTCATCAAGTATGTTCCATACAGATTAGTTGTTTTCCTAGATAAGGAGTTTTTCATGAGTATAGTTGTGGCGGACATCCCACCAAACTATGGAATGCCATTGTTAAGAAAGTGGAGTGCCTCCATGGGAGGTAGCATGCAATGTGACATGTACTTTGCAATGTTTCCAATTGAAGGAAAGGACATGAAGCTCGTGAGGGAGCAAAGAGCTTCACATATCATTGAATTTGAGGGATAAGTGGATAGAATTCATTTAGTAGACACCGGCATGGACAACTTTAAGATTGAAGAGTTACAAGAAGAGGAAGAAAAAAAACATGTACCTCTGGAGAAAGAAGTATTGCAGAAGGCTAACAATGATGACTTGTGGAATATACGGTTTGATGGAGCTTGCTCAAAGGGAGGAGTTGGTGCAGAGGTCATACTTATTTATCCTAGTGGTAAGACCTTCAAGTTTTTATTTCAATTATTGTTTGCATGCACAAAAAATGTAGTTGAGTATGAGTCCTTGTTACTAGGGTTGAGGTTAGCTAAGAAACATGGCATTAAAAAGTTGAGTCATTGGAGACTCAAAACTTGTAGTTTCTCAAGTTAGGGGGAAATATACATCAAAAAATACTAGGTTGAGGCAGTATAGAAATATTCTTTGGGATTCGATTGAACAATTTGATGCATTTGGTATTGACTGGTTTGACATGGGAAACAATAGAGTGGCAGACCTATTTTCTAACATTTCCCTTTTACCAAATGATATTACATTTACTGGAATTTGAAAGTTTGAAGTGTAATTTAGGCCTTCAATTCCTGATAACATAAATAATTGGCAAGTATCTAATGATGATGATGGAATCTTGAGGTTCTTGTAGTGCATTGATGAATATGAAGGTCAAGAAATCAATTTTGGAGCCTTTATAGAGGAAGTAGATGGTAAGGAGTCTATATTTCGAAATGAGATCATCCAGTTGAAGACTAACAAAATTCCAAAAAGATTGGTAGCATTAGAAAGGGTGTTTGATGGCCCTTATAGAATTAATTCTAAGAAAAAATCCACACACAAAGAGGATTTTGAGGAAGTGAACCTTGGAACAAAGAATGCTCCAAATAAGGTCTATATCAAAAAAAAGATGAAACCTCAAGTCAAGACAATGTCGATTGCTCTATTGAGGAAGTATAGGCATGTGTTTGCATGGTCATATGATGACCTAAAGACATATAGGGAAGAGTTATTTCAACATGATATACCTTTGAAACCATATGCTAAGCCCTTCATGCAAAAGCAAAGGCCAATAAATCCCACTTTGTAACCTAAGATGCAAGAAGAACTCGTAAAGTTAAGGGATGTTGGGATCATTAAGCCTATCAGGAATTCTACCTAGGTTTCAAATCTTGTCCCAGTCAAGAAGAAAAATGGTGACATCAGACTCTGTGTTGATTCTAGAAATTTAAATGTGTCATCATTAAAGGATAATTATCCTTTGCCAAACATGGAACATGTTACAAAAGGTAATTGTCTGTGAGCTATTATCTATGATGAATGGATTCTCGGGTTATAATCAAGTGGTGGTTAAAGAATCTGAGTAGTACAAAACAACCTTCACAACTCCATGGGGCACTTATGTCTATCTCAAAATGCCATTTGGATTGAGAAATGTAGGGAATACCTTTCAAAGAGCCATGGATGTGGAATTTTCTAATTTCATAGACATATGTTTAGCTATGTATCAAGATGACTTAACTACATACAATAAAAACGAAGAAGATTATTATATGCACCTAGAGAAAATATTTAAGAAAGCACTAGAATATGGAATTTCATTGAACCCAAGGAAATGTGTGTTTGGAGTAAAGGAAGGTAATCTACTTGGCCATATCATGTCTAAAGAATGCTAAAGGTATCTATTCATTTTTTGGTCAAATAAATTTCTTGAGAAGGTTTGTCACTAACTTTGTTGAGATTACATGACCTATTTCTAAGATGTTGAAGAAAGGGGAGAAGGTGTTTTGGAGTGAGGAGCCTAGTTAGGAATTCAAGAGAATAAAGCAAGCTATCAAAGAGGCTCTAGTGCTAAAATATTTGGATTTTTCCAAACCAATACATATCTTTTCCTTTGCTTCTTTCCATACTATTGTTGTATTGTTGCAAAAAAATGATGAGGGTTTTGAGTAGCCTATTGCATTCTTTAGCAAGTCTTTACAGGCCATAGAACTTAAGTATGACATGATTAAGAAGCACGCCTATGCTTTGGTCAAGGTTGTGAATAATTTCAAGACTTACTTAATGGGAGCTACAGTCATTGCCTTTGTGTCAAGTGTTGCAATGAAGGATATCTTCACCCAACAAGAGACTATAGGTAGAAGGTGCAGGTGGATCAATAAGATCCAAGAGTTCAACATTGATGTTCAAATTACCAAGTTGGTAAGAGGAAAAGGTTTGGCTAAGCTAATTTATGAAACCAAATTGGAGGAAAATTAGATAAATCAAGATGAGTGTGTTGATGTTGCACCCATTTGTGACATGTAGACTTGCGGGTGGTATAGGAGGATTGTTCAGTATTTACAAACTATTCAGTGCCTTGAGGGTATGGCTAATAATGATAGGAGAACATTAAAACTACATGCCATTAACTATGTCATCATTGATAATGAATTATGGTGGAGAAGCCAAGAGGGAGTATTTCTCAAATGTGTTGATTGAAAACAAATGTTAGAGATTTAACAAGAAATGCACAATGGAGTGTGTGGTGGCCACTACATGGCTAAAAAATCTACTCACGATATTTTGAGGGTAGGATTTTGGTGGCCTAAGTTTTTAAGGATTCCCACAAGTTTGTTAATACTTGTGATGCTTTCCAGAGATTTGCAGGGAAGCTGAAGTTTTTCAGGGAGTTTACCACTCACACCTATTTCAGTTCATGCCCCTTTTTAACAATTGGGTATAGACTTCATTGGTGAAATATCAAAAAAATCTAGTGGGGGGAATTCATGGATCCTTTTTGCAACTAACTATTTCACAAAGTGGGTGGAAGCAATCCCCACAATGAAGGAAACAAGCAAAGTGGTGATAGATTTCTTGATGAACAACATTCTAATCAGATTTGGAGTCCCAGAAAAGATTATCTCAGATAATGCCATGTGTTTTAGATTTGATAAGTTCAGAGATTTTTGTGACAAACATGGAATACAGATTTGTTATTCTTCCCCTTACCATCCTCAAGGGAATGGTCAAGCTGAGTCTAGCAACAAAATTTTAATGAAAATCATCAAAAGGGTGATAGAGAAGAACAAGAAAACTTTGGATTCAAAGCTAAAGCTTGCACTTTGGGCAGACAGAGTTACGGTAAAGAAAGCCACTAGACATTCACCATTTGGTTTAGTTTATGGTTTAGATGATATACTTCCTTGGAATAATTTGCCAGATATGTACAAGTTTATTAAGAGTATAATGAGAAAATTTGTGATGAAATGTAGCATAGAGTTGAAAATCTCATACAGTTAGATGAAACTAGAAGAGAATCTCATGATAAAAATGCAACCTGCACTTCACACAATGTTAGCATTTAATGGACAAGACTTGGTTTAATCGACGACGACATGACCATTGAGGGTAAATGACTTAAGCTTAAGTCACTGGGTTAAATTTAAAATTAGACTTAGGAAAAATGCTTATGGTGATGGGAAAAATTGATGACTGGTGCTTTGGGCTGAAGGGGTCAGTAAACTAACTTGCAATGTGGCTCAAGGGATAACTTAAAGGATTGGTGACTAATGGGGTAGGTCAACTCACAATTATAACGCTTGCATGCTCTTTGTAAATAAAACCCTACTCACTCATGGGGACAAGGGTTTTAAAATGGAGACTAAACCCATGGATGCAAAGAGAAAATTCCTCAGAATTTTATAAGCTCCATCAACGGTTCATGCTCAGGGATGCATACCCCTAGTGGGTATGGCAAGGACTAAATCTCTGATTGAAGTAGACCAAGGTACAAGACCAAAAACCAAGGAACTCACCTAGACTAGGCAAGCAAACCCAACAGGAAACAAACAAACCAAACCAGCATATATACACTACTTACAAAATATACATTGGATTTTTTTACAAGGTGGAGGCCCCAGGCCCCCAAAATTCAAGGACAATTCCTTTTCCTCTATCAAAAACTTTACCATGTTTTCCCTGCAATGAATGCACATGAGTAGTATGTAAGTTCAAATCATCAGAATCACTATGATCAACACCGCCTATGTCACTCAGAGCAACATTGCCAACTTTGTCGCTTTCCATTATAGGTTCCTCAAACTGAATCAAGAAAGTGAATCCTTCATATTCCACATTGTCCTGAGGTATATAATCATCTTCAATCTGCTCCTCAAACCTGAAAGCCTTATAGACACTCTGGCTCAAATTTGGCTAGTCCCTTGTGAATTTGGGAAAGAAAGCATGACCAAGTCTATTATCAACATGCTTACCACAAGTGTTAACCCCAAGAGGTGAAAGAAGTTCCATAATCAAATACATCATATAAGGAGTGTCTACAAAGAATTCCACTGCAACCTCATAATGCCCTGTATCATCCTCATAATCACCTATGTCTTTGGATTTCCCTTCATCTGGATGAAAAGGTACTGAAATATCCACACACTCTATAGAATCATCAAAAAATTCCTCCTTATCAACACAAGGTTGTGCTGCTGGAATATCCATGCAATCAAGTGGGACATGGATAATTGGCATTTCAGTATTCTTTTCAAGTATACAATTCTCCACCAAGGGAAGGATATTGCAATCATGTGTATCCTTATGAATATCTTCATTGTATTTAGAGTTGACACCATGTTTGGGAGCTTCTTTATTGATGTTTGCATCCCCACATGTTCCATGTAGTTTGGAACTTAGCAAGTCAGAATTGACATCTTCCCTGACAAAACTATCAACATCAGCACCATTTTGACCTCTACACGGACCATCCACAACATTCCCACTGATGGTACTTGTCAAATACTCACTTGAGGTATCTTCAAAAAGAGGATTGCTTCTACACCAATAAGGATTTTCATTTACAAATTCGTCATCCAAAACATCTTCATCAAATAAAACATTTTGCCATGCATTGACTGGATGTATCTCATCATCTTTAAAATCAGGATGCCAACAATCTAGATTATCAGTATACTCATAGTCAGTATAGTCACTTGAAGAACACAAAGAAGCAATCTCACTATTCTTTTCACCATTCATATCTGCAACAATTGATCCATTCTCAGATAATTCTTCACATGAGGAGAACTGTTCACTGCCTAGGAAACATATACCTTCAAGGCTATTAACATATCCCCTACTAGAAGCAAGGTATTCCATCTCCACTTCATATGAAGAATCATATTCAATTGTGGATTTCCCCACTTCAATCTCCTCATTTTGGTTCCTCATTTGTTCCACATCACTAAGAATAAGTGTATTTCTTAACCTAACTGGTGGGTGATGGTTGCTAGCTGAATCAACCTGGAAGGCTTCACCTTGTTCTTCTTGTGCTTGCTCATAGCTTATGACATCCCAAGGAAGATAATTAGGCACTACCTCCTTGTTTTCATATTTTATCTCTACATCCTCATCACTACCACATGCATCTACTTCTAGGTTGCTAGTGAAATGACAACACTCAACAGTCACTTGTTTTGATCCTGATATTTGACTTGGTGATCTTAGCCTTTGATCTTCTTCAACATGGCAACCATTTCTCACATCATGAGTAACAGATAAGGGTACATGACCATGCTCAATGTTTTCCACAATATTAATCCAATCTACTACTTGATCAAGGCTGTGAGGCTTTAGATCCTCAGACCACTGGCTAGACCCTGACATATATGCTTCACAAAAAAAATTGACGCACATTAAATCACTAGATCTAAAGCTCTTAGGTATCTCCATCAGAGCATCCAAGAATCTTGAAAATAAGTCATATGGTGACTCACTTTCACATCTTATTTCATGTAACTTCTTGATAGAGAGGATTATATCAGATTTTCCCATCCTTGGCTGATGTGAAGTTGATGCTTGCTCACATTCTATATTTCTTGGGAGTAAAGTGGACACAACATTTATGAGATCTCTTCCCTAAAAAATCCTTTTACCTTCAGATCTATTTGGTTTAGAACTTTGGGCAGTACCAGAACTACTACTAGCAGTCACAAATCCTCTCATCGTTGAGTATCTCAAATTGTTCTCAATGTCAATGGCAATGTGATATGCCTGGTGCAAAGTTGTGGGTTCTTTGTCTCTTAATAAGAAGCTCATCTTCTTATCAAATGCTCCCAAGTACACGACCAAACACTCTACATCATTTGGCCTTACGTCTTCTAGAATTTCTTTGATTACCTTTGAAAATCAGAGATTGAAGACAAGAACTAACTCTCCCTCACTTATATGGATTTCCATAAAAAAATTTCTCACCACACTTGGATTTATCCGTTCATCAAATTGGTCAAAAAATCTTGTCATGAACTGACTCCGTGAGGCCATGGAACTTGCTGGAAAATATGAATACCAATCCCTAGCATCATCCTCCAAGGATTGAACAAAGGGCTTCATGACAACATCTTCATGGTTCACCTCATAATCCCCCATAACATCCATGAATGTTTGCAGATGTTTAGAGGCTAATTCAGAACTTTTCCCTGTGAATTTGGGAAAAAATTTCCTAACCTTCTGAGGAATCAGGTTTGGGAAACTTCTAATACCACTAAAATCCAATGGCATATACCTTTCAATAACAAAATCCCTTTGCGGGCTTGAAAAACTCATTTTCCCTACATACTTTTACTTGATGTTTCACAAGGAAACCCTCTTGTATTCATATTCAATCATTATCAATCTTCATACATGGTTATTAATTACATCATTTACTAATTCAACCATGAATCTAAAACATAGATTGAATATATGTGCCTTGAAGCTTTCTCAAAGGCATAATTCAAAATAAGCATACTTCTCAAATCATATTACACATTACATTTTAGAAGTATGAAAAGAACTATTATTGTTCCCTTTCTTAATGCAAATTCATCTAATAAGGAACCAATTTTTTTCCTAAGATGTTCAAATATGGTTTCTGTATACGTCTAAAAATGGTCATGATTAAGCTTGTTAATTAATTAAATATGATTTATTTAATTAATTCCTCTAAAGTCATCTACATATAAATAAATTTAATTATTTATTTATATTGTTCATTTTCTAAAATTCTTCTACCTTAATTAAATAAATAATTTTATTTAATTATTGACATTTCCACTTTCCGCTTGATTAAATTAAATAAATTTTCATAATTTATTTATATTTAATTATCATTTGGTTCTAAAGTTTAAATATTTTTGAATATTTGAATAATGGAATATTCTCCATCCCATATTCAAATTTAAAATATTAAATATTTTATTTAATATTTTCCTCACCCTAATTTCATTTTTAAACATAATTAAATATGAGTTATTTAATTATGTGGATTTCCATTTTCATCTCCACTTTTAAATTAAATAAATTTAATTTATTTAATTCTAACTCATGCTAACTCACCCTTCCAATTTGTATCTTCACTCTTCAAATGGAAGTTTCCTAAACTCAATGACTAAATTGAAAGAAAAGTGTGGGAAACCTTCCACCTTCACTTTGAAGACTTCCCGCCATCCGTCACAAAATGTTTAATTGGACTGGATCGATTCACCAATCAAATCCATTCAAAAACTTTATAAATTCTAGCACAAATCCAAGCTTTGGTTACACTTCGTATACTCATTTACACACGCATACATTACGCATACATGCAACCAGCATTTACATTCATACCAGTTTCGATATCACAGCAATCTTCTCATTTTAGCATAGCTTTTGCACTTAGCATAGTTTGCATTTTAAATCTCGTTCTTTAGTTGTCATTTTGTTGAGTTTGATCTATTGATCTGAGAGCTAGCTAGAAAAAAACAAAACGCTGAAGATAGAGGAAGATAAGACAGTTTCGAGAAGCTGTTGTTACGGTTTGCACATTTTGTTTTCCTTTTTCAGCTTTTCGATTTAATGTCTTATTAATATGTGTTTGATTTTCATTTAATTTGATCCAATATTTCACTCACACATAAAATGGCACCCACCGTGGGGCTGGAACCCATGAATTTAACATTTTCTGTAAGTTTGTTTTACGCCCTTGATTCTAGAATCGCAGTCCCTGGCGCTTAGGCGATTCAAAAATTTCTCAACACGATACTGAGATTTTAACTCTTTTTATTTTGTACCTGACGCTTATCCCATGACTATAATGCATCCTCAGAATCGTTAACGCATCCCGTGACTGTTAAAGGCATATGCATAGAGTAAATGTTTCACAAGATATAGTTTTCTTCAGATGCACAGAACCATTTTAACATCATCTTCCAATGGCGATCCAGCTTCTATTTAGGCACATATAGTTTATGTTTGAAGATTCAGTTTCGCTTAGGTGCATTACCGGTTCATGATATATGTTCTAGCGATAATGGTCGTTCATGATATATGTTCTAGATGATATCATCAGCATATAGACTATAATGCACCACGTAGACTCCGAGTCCGACGCATTCCATAGACGTAATTTTCTTTTCTAAAGTTAAAACGAAGTAATCCTAGGTAGCCATTGATCCTGGTTAAAATGAAGCAATCCTAGGTAGCTACATCCTCGATAAAATGAAGCAATCTAGGATAGTCACCAAACGAATCTTGCGCTAAAATTAGAAATCAATTTTTTTGTGAAAATATTCTTCAATTTAGATTGCCCATTGTTATTTGGATTTTTAAAAAGAAATGTAGCCTACTTGTTTGATTAAAAGTGGCAATAGGTCTATGCTTTCCCTTAATCAAGTGATCAAAATACCAAACTTTACCTTTAATTTCATACAATTTTTATTACTCATCACATCCTTAGAGAGTCTGTCAGGTGGGAAAAGTACTCACCACGGAACAACTCAAGGGTTCGCCAAAGCCGTGCTATTCTACCCCACTATAAAATTTAAAGCAAATTTGGGGAAACCCTCTTTTGCTGGTAGTGTGCAAGATAACCATCCCCAAAGCCTTTGTTCTAAAGGTTGGGAGGTCTCCTGAGGGAGTTTATTATTGCTGCACCAAACGGAAATCCTTACTATGAACCTAGTGTGTAGTAGCCACCAAGTCGGGCTGCTGCCAAACATTCGATACAAGCAGTAAGGGGAGGGAAGAATATGCCCCTAAGATACTCACCATATAACTTCCAAGGACCATTTTCTCAAGGGATCCGGTATCCACTTCCATCACTCTAAGTACATGCCTAGAAAAGACAAAAACATAGGCACCCCTTTGGGGTGACATGATCAGTGAGCTCTAATGTAGTTCTAAGATGTGGGCTGTTGATTACTAGAATGACCTACTTGAGCATTTAAGAGTGAGTCTGTCTGAACTGTCTTTCATGTGGAAAACCTGTGAAAACATTTGATGAAAAACATTTCTTGATCAAACACTTCATGTTAGTATAGGACTTTAAGAACAACTGTTTTCAAAAATGTTTGTTGTGTCTTCCATTACATTAATTCAGATAAAGAGATCATCCAAAAGGGAACATGAAGAACAACAAGTAAAAGCCACTTAAGAGTTTTTCATATCATTGGTTCAAAAATAGTTCCAAACAATTTCCTCATGCTTAGAGATTGGAAGTCAACAAAATTTCCTAAGAAATCATT
The DNA here is from genome assembly GCA_007258455.2 of Sequoia sempervirens. Classification (NCBI taxonomy): domain Eukaryota; kingdom Viridiplantae; phylum Streptophyta; class Pinopsida; order Cupressales; family Cupressaceae; genus Sequoia; species Sequoia sempervirens. The sequence goes on along the minus strand of VDFB02271212.1, from coordinate 6,896 downwards.
GTCTAAAAGGATCAGAAACCCCAAGAAACCATTAGGATACAAGAAAACACTGCAAAAGAGAAAATTCTTGTACAAAAGTCGACAATTCTTGCTTCACTATCGAGGATTTCTTCATAGATATCAGGATTTTGTTAGAGGATTCACTGATGAGTATGTTGTAGATCCCTTAGATTCTCGAGCTTATTATCAAAGATTAGCTCTATCATAATGGCATAATCATAACCAACCTCTTGAATTTGACAACATACCACAACGTTCCATAGAGTATCCTTCACACCCCAATCAAATTCTTCATTGATTTTGGAACATTCTTTGAAAACAAAGATCAAGATTTTAAGAGTGCATCTCTCAAACAGCTTTTTAATTTTTGGTTCAACTTCCCCAATAGGATTCTGAAATCCTTCATCTTTTTGGAAGCCACAACCAATAAGTTAGGAGCATCCTTGATCATATCATAAGATTACATATCTTATCGGATCAAGATATCATCACCATTGCACTTGTCAAAACTAGGATCTAAGTTTAGAAGAATTTTCCAAAAACATATGCCTATCTCCACAAGGTCTCAACACAATAAACTAAAGGATACAATCCAAAAAGAAAGTCATATTCAGAATACTCAAGAAGAAGGAGAAAGTAGTAATCCCATTTTTAGCATAAATCAAAATCCACTTTTCAACAACAACATGGACAATAGAGAAGAAAATCATTTTCATAATTACAGAGATAAAAATCAAGTGGATAGTGATGAGGAACAAGATGAGGAATGTCTTAGAGAGGCTGAACAAGATCCAAAATTCCATAAAGCCATTGAAAATATTTTGCAACGAGATAGGGAAAAATATTTTCGCTATCTAGCCGAACAAGGGGCTAAATTACCTCATGACTTTGACACAGAAAACTTGAAAAACAAACCTGAAGAGACACCCCTTTCAGATCTTAGTGCCTTGACCCAACAAATCAAGGCACTTCAAGGACAAGTTAGAGAATTACAAGGGGGAACAACCACAAAGAAATACACTCTGGAGGACATCTGTCCTTATCCTTTCGACAGAAGTTTAAACATGGTTCCTTTTCCCAAGCATTGTGAAATGCCAAAGTTTGATCGCTATAATGGGAAAATAGATCCAATCGATCACGTTAGGGACTTCAGAAACCTGACATTAGAATTTTCTCACGAAGATACTTACTTGATGCGACTATTTCCTAGGAGTCTTGGAATACACTCTATGGAATGGTTATCCAAGATCACACTTCCTGTCAGGACATTTGAAGAATTGATCAATTTATTCATATCACAATATACCTACAACATACAACATCAGATCACCATGATAGATCTTTGTAAAGTTGCACAGAAACCTGGTGAACCTTTCATTACATTTCTTCAGAGATGGAGAAGAATGTTTTCTAGATATCCATGTCCTATTCCTGAAAAGGAAAAGATGGTTACTTTCATCAACAGTTTAAATTCAAAAATGAGCTATCACTTGAACTTACATTGTCCCTCTTCTTTTGAGAAAATGATTGAAGATGCCTTAACCATTGAAAATGCTTTGGTCAAAAGAGGCATAATAAAACATGACAAAGAAAATCCTAGCTCATCTAACCATCACAATAATCAAGACAAGTCCAAATTACGGACTCGCAACAAAAATATGAACGATAGTGTTGTTGACGCGAATCATGCCTCGACCAAACCATTTATCCTCAGTACTCCAAACAGTCGCAACAACAATGTCAACTCAATTGTAAATCATGGAAATAATCCTCCTCCTCAGAGGAACAATACAAATCAAAACTCTACTCCCCATCAAGGGACTTCCAACAACCAGGGTTACTGAGGAACAAATAACAATCACAATTCATTAGGGAACACCTTGAATTCAAATCCGCAAAGATTTTCTTTCTTCTCGAATAGAAGAACTTTTACTCCATTGGTTCAATCTGTAGAATCCGCATTTAAAGAGTTGATGGCCAAGAATCTCATTACTTTACCCCCTCAATGAAATTATGAACCCAGTGTAAAGCCTCCATCATGGAATGAGGCATACTATTGTGATTATCATCGGTGTAAAGGTCATCGCACAAACAACTGCCAAGCCTTGAAGAATGTAATTCAAGACTTAATCGACAATGACATCATCACAATAGAAGGAAATCAACAAACTAATGCAAATTACCAAGCATTCCGCAATCCATTGCCTAATTATCAAAAGGGTGAATCTTCTAAAAAAAATGTGAATCATATCAATGATGATCATATAATCAACCATCTCTACGCAGACGATGAGCGGGTAAATGTCATTAAAGTCAACAAGAAGGTGGAATATAGAGAAGTCAACGAAACAACAAGAGCGCAAGCCAAAGTTGTCTTAAAGGGCACCTCTTCAAAGTCCACTGAACCCCCACCTCAACATAAATATGATTTGGTTAATCAGCTTTGAAAAACCCCCGCTCAAATCTCCATTCTGGAACTATTAAAGATTTCCCCAGCCCATAAAGAAATTCTAGACAAAGCCCTTGTTGAAACTAATGTATCCACTGAATTGGATGTGAATCAATTTCAAGCCATGGTAGGGCATTTGTCCTCACCCACTTGTCTCTCATTCTCTGATAAAGATGATGTTTCCATAACTCATCCCCATAATTCATCATTGTACTTAGAAGTCATGATCCATAAGTTTCATGTCAGACGAGTTCTAATAGATGGAGGTGCTGGTTTGAATATCTATACCTTGAAGTTGGTCAAAGCCTTAGGATTTTCTGAGGAGTCCATTGATTTCAGAAGAAAGATTACCATAAAGGCTTATGATGATGAAGAAAGAGCATCCAAAGGTCTAATCATGCTGCCAATCAGAGTGGGCCCTGTTATAAAGAATACTTTTTGTCAAGTATTGGACCGTGATCTTGCATATAACATCTTGTTGGGTCGTCCTTGGATCCATGAAATGCAAGCTGTTCCATCAACTTATCATCAATGTCTCAAGTTTCCTTATGATGGACAAGAAATCACAATACCTGTTGATAATTCCAACATTCAAACTTGTGCCAACATAAAATCCAGTCAAGATACTTTGGTCGCTAATAATTGAGAAGCTCATGCTAGTACTTCTCTAAAAATTGACACACAAATTAGTCAATTGACTAATAGTTTTGACAAAAAGATGAAATTCAAGGATCATGGAGTTGGAGAATACTCTCTTTTCCTTGCCAATTTACCTACATCACCTCGATCATATGGACAACTGTTTATCAGGGAACATCAAATATCAGCAGCATCAACATCAAAGCAAACACCAATAGAGCCAATCACAAAATTTAATGGACAATTCATCAAAGAAAAATTCCCCATGGAAAATCCTGAGGATACGTAAATTCTAAATTGGCTCTATAAAGATGAAGATGAAGTAGTCTCTAATGTCAAATTACCCATAGACAAATATGGAAAAGGATATTCAATCATGTAGAAGATGGGCTATGATAAAGGGGCTATCGGAAAAAGGAAAGGAGTAGTTGAACCCATTCACCTCTGCGGACTCGTTGCAAAAGAGAAAAATGGATTGGGTTATGATACTCACTCCAAAGAAAGCACATCCAAACATGACATTGTCTTTGCATTGCAAGAAGGCTCAGATTCACAGGAAGCATGTTTGACAACAGTTCAAAACTTCCTAGAAAACAATTCTGACACAGACTCTACTGAATATGAATGGGACACCATTTACAATAATGAGTTCTGGAGGGATAAAGAAGTTGATGTAATACACCAATATGCCCCAACTCTAATTGAAGGACAAGGTTTAGGGTCCCAACCACTAGAATCTGAACCACAAATCGACTATGATTCTAGTGATATTGAATCAGATCTAAACGAACAAGACTATCATGAGGACAGTATCATCATTGATCCACTTCATACCTCGAATCCTACAGACCATTCTGTTATGACCTTAACCATAGCCAATTTCAGACAGCCTAACGATACTCTCCCTTTAGTTCATCCTGATCTCATTGATTGGGATTCAACCGAACCTATTGAAATACCCATGTTTCCAAGTGATGAAGCTATCGTAAACTTCCTTTCCACAGAGGATACAAATGATTGTTCCATCAGCAATTTTTGACATAGAGTTTTTGATTAGGAGAGTGTCAAGTTTCCCAGCTACAAAAATAAAAACAAAAAAGAAAGATCTAATGGTGAAAAACAGAATCTAGTAGTATTAGATCAAACAAAAGATAAAATAAAGAGCGTATTTGATGGTGAAAACCTCTTTGAGGCACCAGACGATGGGAATCTTGATTAATTTCTCCCGTGAGCACTATCATGAGCGATCAGCTTATTTTGATTGGAGCCTACAAATGTCAGTTAATCTTGAGACTTCAGACAAACTGGAAAGAATTTGGCAATTGTTGCACTACCGACAGAGAAAGAATGCAGTTCATGGAATTCTTGAAAGCAAATCAAGTCAATTTTGCATGGTCTTACGCTGACATGCCTGGTCTTGATCCTAATCTTATCATGCATCACTTGTCCATCAAACCAGGGACCAAGCCGGTGAAACAAAAACTCAGAAAGATGCACCCTCATGTTGCATTATTGGTTAAGGAAGAACTAAGAAAACTCCTTGATGTGGGCTTCATAAGACCAATCGACTATGCATAATGGATTTCCAACATTGTTCATGTATCCAAGCCAGATAAAACTATTAGAATATGTACAGATTTCAGAGATCTCAATAAAGCATGTCCTAAGGATGATTTCCCACTGCCAAATATCGACACCATAGTTGATCTAACAGCTGGCCATGCCATGTATTCATTAATGGATGGTTTTTCTGGTTACAACCAAATCAAGATTGCACCTGAAGACCAAGAGAAAATAGCTTTCACATGTCCGTGGGGAACTTATTGTTGGAACGTCATGCCTTTTGGTCTAAAGAATGCTGGGGCTACCTACCAAAGAGCCATGACTACAATCTTTCATGACATGATGCATGTCTTCATGGAAGATTATGTGGATGACATATTGGCAAAATCATACACTAGAGAAGGGCATCTTGAAATATTATCCAAAATATTTGCAAGACTAGAAAAATTCAAAGTTCGCCTCAACCCTAAGAAATGTGTTTTTGGGGTCAAATCTGGAAAACTCTTGGGGTACATTGTTTTAGAAAAAGGAATTGAAGTAGATCTCATAAAAGTACAAGCAATTATGGAAATGCCTCCACCAAAGAACATTAGTTAGTTGAGATCACTGCAAGGACGACTACAATCTATATGGAGATTCATTGCACAATTGGCCAATAAAAGTCTACCTTTCACACATCTACTACATAAGAATGTTCCTTTCAAATGGGATGACAGATGTGAATTATAATTTCAACAAATCAAACAGTATCTGATGACTTCACTAGTTCTCATACCACCAAATCCAGACAAACCACTCATCTTATATATTGCCGCAATAGAGGCATCTCTGGGGGCACTGTTAGCACAAGAAGACTCTACAGGAAAGGAATGTGCAATCTACTACATCAGTAGAACATTGACAAGTCATGAACTCAACTACACTTCTATTGAGAAGGCTTGTCTGGCAGTAGTTTTTGTTTCACAGAAGTTTCGGCATTACATGCTAACCCATACGATCAATCTGGTTTCAAAGATTGATCCACTCAAGTACTTGTTAAGCAAAGCTTCATTGACAGGAAGGTTAGCAAAGTGGGTAATGATTCTGAGTGAGTTTGACATACATTATGTGGATCACAAGGCAATCAAAGGACAAGTTATTGCCGATCAATTAGCTGAAGCACCATTACAAGCGAATCATCCCCTGCACATTGAATTTCCAGATGCTGATGTCTTCACTGCAGAATCTAAACAAACATGGTCTCTATATTTTGATGGTTCTTTCACTCAACGTGGATCGGGGGCAGGCATACTTTTCATCACCCCTCAAGGACATACCATTCCTCGATCATATAGGCTGATGTTTCCATGCACTAACAACATAGCCGAATATGAAGCATTAATCACTGGACTCAAAATAGCACTGGAATGGAAAATTACAGAATTATAGGTGTATGGTGACTCACAGCTAGTCATCTATCAGATCAATGATGAATATCAAACCAAAGATGAAAAACTACTACCATATAAAAAGATGGTTGATGATTTCAAGAAATACTTTGTGGACATTAAATTTACACAAATTCCAAGGATTGATAATAAAGCAACTGACACTATGGCTACAATCGCATCATTGTTACAACTCCCAGAAACTCATAATCATTATGAATTTCTGGTGGAACAATCATTTACACCTGCCTATGATACACCTGAAAGCCAAATCATTTGTCATTTAGTAGGATCCGATTCGCCTTGGTACGGAAAAATTTATGCCTATCTCAAAGACGATATTTTACCACCCGATTTATCTCATAACCAAAAACGCAATTTTATCCGCTAATCTACTCGCTACACTCTTATTGCTGACACCCTTTATTGCCATGGTCTTGATGGTACTTTACTCTGATGTCTTGAATGGGAAGAATCTGACAAAGCTTTACAAGAAGTTCATGGTGGCATCTGTGGTACTCATTCGAGTGGACTGACCTTAGCCATGAAATTGATTAGAATGAGTTACTACTGGCCTACAATGGAGAGGGAATCATTCACTTTTGTGAAAACATGTTCAAAATGTCAGATTCATGGGAATCTCATTCATGCTCCTGCATAAGAACTTCAACCATTTACACCAACCTGGCCATTTTCTCAATGGGGGTTAGATCTAGTGGGCAAGATTCATCCTTCTTCATCAAATGGGCATAAATTTATCATCACAACAACAAAGTATTTTACCAAGTGGATTGAGGTAGTCCCTCTTACCAAAGTTA
>VDFB02271211.1:0-56499 GCA_007258455.2 Sequoia sempervirens | reverse complement strand
CTAGCGAGAGGTTGTCTCCCCTGTCGTGTAGGATCCGGCTGTGCACCAGGCCTATCCTGTGCTGACCCCCCACCTCTCCCCTAAAACTCCTTCATATCAAAATAATTCGGGATTTGGTTCAATACAAACTCACAGATAATTTCTAAGAAAATATTGGGGGACTTCACAGTTATTGCAGTGGGTAATCAAAGACCATATACCATCTGTCATAAAAATGGTTCCTAATCTCTACGCGGTGGCACCAATGGATAGGAAACCTCTTTGCATTGAGGGTGAGATTTTGATTTGTTCTAGGGTCAGTGAATAGAGAGCACAAATCACCTTTAGTAATCTTTAAATCTTTAACTTGTTTATATGATAATTTATCTGCATAATATGCCCTTGATGTTTGCCTCCTATTTTGCCATCCAGATATTTGTTGGGTAATTGCATCCACATTTTTTAACAAATCCTTCAATGAATCTGCTAGATGTATCCTTTCTATGGTTGAAGAATTTTGATCACTCAACCTACTAATAAGATCCTCAACTTCTTTTTTATTGTTTTCAATTTCACTCCTCAAATTTTCTTGAGTGCCAGGAGGGTATTGAGAGAATGGTGGGGCTGTTGATTTTGTTGAGGTTGATTTGGTTGAGGATTTCTTACAAATTAAAAAAAAATCATTCATTTCTAAACTAAAACAAACAAAATCAATTTAAAACAAAAAAATTCATTACAAATACCAAACAAAACTTACCTCTTGCATCTCTTCGTCGTCGGGGTGCCATATTTGTGAAGAAAATTGAACTCAAGTTGATCAAATATGAAGAAGTCACCTCCTCAACAACGTGAGCGTGTAGTGCAGGGTTTTTGGCCGCGGGCAGAAATGAAAGCCAGTAAAAAACAAATGAAGAATGTTCACTTTTTTTTTTGCTTTTAAAAAGCCAAAACACGTTCACGCGTTCGCGTTATAACGCGAACGCGTTTTGGCTCATTTTTCACTTTTGTGGCCACAAAAGTGCAACCATCTTGGTGCACTTACCCTACTATTTTTAGTAAGTCTTGATTACTGCTTAGTTGGCGTTCAGAGGATGTTGTGCAGACTTACTATTTATAGTTGTTTGCTATTTTTAGCAAATCTATCTTTTAGCAGTATCTGTCTTGCAGCAGTTCAATCCTTTGTAGTTCAGTTGTTCAGTTTGGCTTTATGTTGGTTTTGATGTGAATTTACTAGTTATAGCAGTTGGCTATTTATAGTAAGTCTAAATTTGGCAGTGGCATCATCAACAGTTCAACTCAAGTCATCTTGCTATCCATCAATTTTAGTTTTGGCTTTGGTTTTGGTTATCTCCATGGACTGAGTTTTATACTTAGTCAATTTCATGTTTTTTAGTTGTACCCCATGCCTAGGAGTGATAACTTCATGTTGTTTTTAAAGAGGGGACATTAAGGGGTCAAGTGAGCATTTAATGATTTATTAAATGATTTATTATTGCAAAGTGAAATTGGACGCCTAAAGGAGGATGAATAATGTTTTATTATTTCAAAAAGTAAATGCTTAAAGGTGGCGTTCCTTTTGGAAGTTGAAGTGATTCAACTTCTTGGAATTTGAAGTGTTTCATTTGCCAATTGAAACTTATATATTGCTATTTTGTGAAGAGATGATTATGTTATGTTTTGGAAAGCAAAGTTATGTTGTTGGACTGAATCCATAACCTGGCTAAGGGGAAGCTTAGAAAATTAAATCCATCCTTCAGGCCTAAAATTATGGCTTCCTAGGTGAAGATATGAGACTGTACTTCATTTAGAGGTGCAGACATAGCTTTATTTTCTGATATTTCTAACAGGTTGCTGATGTATAGCCTATTTTTGAGTTGTTGGTTTTGACATGGCTGAAGCTATTTTTTGTTCATAGCTTCATCACAGATTTTTAATTCATTATGGGTATTCGTCCAAGTTGTATCATTGTGAGGGGCGACCCTTCCTACAAAGTTTCAAATTTTAATATCGAGAGCTGATTTTTCTAGAGGAAATCAACCTCCTCAAGGGGGTCGTACCATTCTAGGTGTGCATTGATATTCGTGCCAACTGTTACTTATTTTTTCTAGCTTGAATTCACCTTGGAGTTTGGGTTCCATGCTTCTAGATGTTGTTCGACTGTGGTTTGGAGGCATTCCGAGTTGATTCAGAGAAGATACATCCATTTCTGTGAGTTTTCATGTTGCTGGTCTAATTTTATTTTAATGTTGTTTCTAAATCAGACTTATTAAATAATTGTAATTTGTTGGTTGAGCTTCATTTCTTTATCCTTTTGTCATTGTAAATGTTAGAGGAAGTGATACTCTAACTAGTGTGTGATTCTGGAAGCTTATCTCTCTAATTTGCAACTATTTCTATTCATTGTAAAGCTAGTTAGTAGTACTAACAACTATTTTATTTATTTGCTACAATTTATATTTGATTACATTCCCACAATTGAGTGGTTGAGTTTTAGAATAAAAATCTTTCTTGTTTGTAAATTCCCCCCACAAAATAAGTGGTTCTGTGGACTGTTTTTCCCCCTACGAAATAAGTGGAAGAGAGGATTTAATGGCTGGCTTGCTGCCTTAATAATGTTATAATCTCACCCACTGAATAAGTGGAGTATTCCCACTGCTTGTGGATGCTTTCATCAGCAGATGAATTGTAATTTTAGTTCAGTTTATTCCTAATGATCCTCTGACCATATGCTATCACCTTGCCCACATTAGGATCATGGTGAACATTCTTGGTTAGAGATACTTTCCATGCGGATTTGCATTTGGAGCTAACACTAATCAGTGACTTGTTGCTGGTTTGTGTGTCTAATTTAGGGAAAAAATTAAGGGGGAATACTTCATAATCTCAATAATGGAATAGGGTGATAGTGGGTGGGAAAATTTGCATGGGATTGATATGTGTATCGAGTAATTAGTTAGAGTTATGTTGTTCCTTCCCATTGTAAATATATTGATTGCAATGATTATGCTCTCATTCTTTTTAATTGTATTTGAGTTTTTGTGGGTGGTGTTTGTTCATGGATTACATTGTTGGTGTTTGTCATCAGAGGGGTAAAATGGTTGATAGTGAGAAAAATGGAAGAAGGTGAAGATTCCTTTGGTGAAAAGGAAGAGGCAATTTTCTAATGAGGAGGAGATGGTAGATTTTATGGGATTTGTGGATCAATAAATTAGTGATCTAACACTTAGACAATGGATGGTATGCATTTGGGAATTGACCAAATACTTGGATGGGTCACTTGGCATGAGTATTCACACAACTTTACGTAAATTGTCATTAGACCTGGGTTATTCTAGGGGGTGTTGGAATAAATTTGATGTTGCATAGTCCTTATCTTGTGTGACCATGCTTTCTATCGCTAGTTAGTTCTTATCTACTGCATGACGACACTTGTGATGTTGTTCACCAAGGTAAGGTCCAATTTGACTATGTCTTGGATAATCTTCCACTATAAAGAAGAGATAATTTTTTTTGCAAGTTGTGTTTCAAGCTATTATTAGGCAGTTGAATGTTTTTCTTCTTATGGAAGTGGTCTCCCAATTCTATGATTACTATGATTTGAAGGAGGTTGAAGCCCTTGGAGATGGAAATCAGGCCTTGGGAAAAAAGTGGTATGTGATTTTTTTTACTATGTTTCTATAGTTGGGGTTAGGCTTACATAATTTTCTACTGCTTTAGTTGGGTTCTTACACACATTTTGATATTGTAATAGTCAGTGGATAGGGATAATTATGATGGTGGTTTTGGGAGCTTTATTTACATTAGAGCTTTATATTTTTTATATGTTTGATACTTCATCAATCAGTTTGATTTCATGCAACTTTAGTCTAGACACAAAAGTATGCCCTAATTTTGTTGGTTCCTAAACTTAAATCAAGTTTTATTAGCAAAAAAAAGGTAAAAACTAAGTCCACAATTATGAAAATAACTTAGAGTGACCAAATAATCAAATTGAAATGAATAACAATTATTTAAAAAATATAGATAAATACAAAATTTAAACTATATCCAAATATAAAAATAATATATACTATAAAATTCCTTTAATAAAATTAGTAATAAGTCATATATACATGCTCTCTTTCATATATTAGTCCATGCTTAACTAAAATATATATGTAATTTCTAACATAATAAGATAAAATAATCAAGAAACTATTGTAATAAACAATACAACAAGCCAATCTTAGCTTAATTTAATCTATAATTATATTTATGGTGACCAAAATAAAAGAAGAACAAATAAACTATATCGTTGACCATATATTAACATAAAAGTTAAGAAACATAATTACTTAAAAAATGATGCAAGATTTATTTATCAACATGAAAAGTTTCATGAAAGCCAAATATTTTAAAATCATATATTTTGATGTTAGTTTGGGTTTGTTTGTGGGTAGGATGACCAAGTAAGAGGAAATGAGGAGAAAGAGGAGAGAAGTGGAATAGTGGTTTCAAATTGAAATTGTGTTTGAAATCAGACGACATTAATTTTAAGTGGTTGTCTTAGTGTGAAATCTTTTAGTTACAAAATTTGGTTTTATAAATTTAGTTTTTGTTAGTGACATGGATTTTAGTCTTTTAGCTATGATATTTGGTTTTTATAATTTAGTTTTTATTTGTGACATGAATTTTAGACTTTTATCAATATATATTTTTTAATTTATTTATTTTGATAATTATGTTATTAAAAAATATTTTTCCTTTTTAATTGATGATTTAAAAAAAAAATTCTTTTTATTAAGTTTTTATTAAAATGGTTAAAAAAATTAAATTTATATTTGTTAAATTGGGAAAAAAATGTTTAATAGGAAATCATAGTTAGGTATAAATTAAAATTATTTTGTAAAATTATCATCGGGAACATAATATTAATGTATTGTAATAATATGAATCTTTTTGTATCTTGTTATTATTTAAACATTTAAGAAAATGTATTTCAAGACATACTTTTTTGTTAAGATGTAAATCGTATTAGTTTACATCTATTGGCGTAAAATTAATATCCATATATAATCAAAAGTTAATTAGGGAGTCTTAATTAGGAATTAATTTTTTTTATTATTAGTTTGTCAATCTTGTGACATGCATCATAAGATTATTTTTCCATTTTGTCTATTCTTGACAAAGGTGGATGTATATATTCTTGTAACTTTTCATTTGTGAACAATGTAATAAAATGAATCAATGCACAAAATTCATTTTCTTGAGTTATTTTCCTTAAGTTTATGTTTTTTTAGCAAGCTCTCTTTGGTAGAATCATTGTAGGTGATCTTGGTTCATATAGAGCTACCTATAATATCTAACATGGTACCAATTTGCCAAGTTCTTCTAATCTAGCATCTACACATACATATGAAATGTACACATAGATATCTTGTGTGGACACATTATTTAGGGATGATAAATGTAGTCATATGACATGCAATTGAGATCTCTGCTCCATCATAAATTGTTGCTACTTCAAAGTTCAGTGTTGTTTCTTTTAGAGCTTTTAGTGATTCTTTGCAACAAGACAATCTTAGTCTTCCAAATTCACCTCATTGGGATCCCTATTTATTAAATATTTCATCATTGTTTGTGGAGTTCCAAATTTTACATTTGAAGGATACATTGGAATATATTTAAATTCATCTTTGATGGTAGTGATGTCATTACATCTTTTATGTTAATAACATTTTGTTTCCACAGTCCATGATCATTAATAATCAAGATTTCTAGATAAAACTTGATTATTAATCTTTTATGTTTCGCACACAGTTTTATCCAGAAATCTTGATTATTAATCTTTTATGCTTTCAAATGTACTTCAGATTTTACACTATCTTGGTTTCACTTCTTTGGTTGGGCATTCAATTCCTATTTGGGAGGAGACACATTTTTTTTAAAATGAGAACACTAGAGTTACATTTAGAGGAACCTACTTGCACTTGGGTTCCATATTCATCTAGATTATGAGAATCCCTTAGATACATTCACCAATGGATCTATTTCTTCCCAATGGGAGAATTATTCTTTATTGGTAGTTGATTATTTTTTATTTTCAAGCACTCACCATTGATATATGAGCTACTTCTTAGAATGGATTCAAAGTCTCTTTCATCCTCTCTCTCTTATTGGGGATATTCATTATGTATTTGAGATGGATTTGGTTGTTTGCGATCCATAATTTATACAAAAATGTTGTTTTCTCTCTTTTGGAGAGGGATTTTTTTCCAATGAGTTTTTCTCCTTTATTCCTATTATTAGAGATCTTTTTTTGTAAATAGGTACCTAATTAGATCTTGTTGCCAAAACTCGTATTCCCTAAATTAACTTGTGTCTAGCATCTCTAAGTTACACATAATGAGGTGTTGGTGTGAAATTAATATTCACACATTACCATAAGTTAATTAGAGAGTCTTGATTAATAATTTATTTTTCTATTATTGGTTTGACAATATTGTGACATGTATCATAAGGTTGCTTTTTCACTTTGTCTATTCTTGACAAACATGGATGTATATCTTATAATTTTTCATTGTGAATAGTGGAATGGAATGGATGAATGCACCAAATACATTTTCTTGCATCTTTTTCCTTTGATGTATGTTTCTCTAACTATCTCTCTTTTGTAGAAGAAATAATACAATTGATCTTGGCTCCTATAGAGCTATCTATCAACTCTAACAACTTCAAAATTTGTGTCAATACATTCTCTTCTAATATTTTAGTTTATTTTCATGGAAATGGTAGGTATAAAATTAGTGACAGTTGTGGTCAATGGTGGTTCCAACTTATGCCAGTGAAGGACATGGTAAAGACACATTGGTGTTGTTTCATGAAATGAAAGAGACTCAAGTGCAACTAAACCAATTTACTCCTGTGTGTTCTCTTGTCTTGTGTCATTTGAGGTGTTGAATATTAGTAGGGAAGTTCATGAAAAAATATAGAGTTTTGTGTTCTATCCAAATATATTTTTGGACAACACTTTTGTAGATATGCATGTGAAATGTGGAAATACCAAGGATGTGAAATGTGAGAGTGTCAAGGATGTAAGTGATGTGTTTGATAAAATTCCTAAATGAGATGTTGTGTTGTGGAATTATATGACTATAGTAAGGGTGATTTTAGTGGCTACTATTTGTTGATTGGCTCTCTTATTTTTATAAAAGACTATTTTCTAGATGTTGTAGTTGTAATTACTCTCATAGACATGTATAAACAAAATATAGATGTGATAGAATGCCTCAAATATATGTGATGTCATGGAATACAATGATTGAATGATATGCACACAATAGATATTTTAAAAAGGATTTAGAATTTTTTAAGAAAATGCAATTGGCAAGTGCAAAGCCAAATTCCACAACCTTCACCAACATGTTAGTTGTGCGAATATGGGAGCTTTGGAACATAGTACAAACATCCATCCAAACATAAAGCATAGAGGAATATTGTTATATATGGTTGCAACTACCTTATTAGACATGTATACAAAATGTGGAAGTATAGATAAGACATGTGAACTATTTGAGATAATGCCTCAAAGAGATATCTACAAGATTAAATGTAGTTCAAAATATTTCTAGTTAGGTTTTTAGTCCCATTTTTCATTATTTTCTTTTGTGTAGGAGCAAGGTGATGACCTTGAAAATTCAAAAAGAAATTTACATTTGGTCAAGAGTCATGAGTATATCTAGTGAATCTCAAAATTTTCAATTGAACTTTTGTTCTCTTAATGTTTTTTTACTCAACATTCAAGCCTTTCTTATAATGTGTCACTCTTGTCAAACAATGTCTTTTATAGTCATGGGATATTTGTGTTTTGTATATGGTTACTACAAGATACACACAAGTCTCAATTAATGTGTTATTTCTTATATACAACATTCTTTGATTTTTACGAGAAGATGTCCATGTAGATGCTATCCTTCTTGGTTGTGATATTGTCGCTTCTTACAATTACTTCTCTAATACTGTGGCCACAAGTTTACTTTGTATTACACTCTATTCTATATATTACAATTCGACTTGAAACTTACTTGCATTCTATTTCATGAATTAGAAATTATAAATAAGTTTCTTTCGTTAGAAGTAAAATGCTTGAATATTAATTTTATGCTTAAAAGAATTTATTGATACATATATTTTATTCATCCCAAAGATTTTTTTTTACTTTATTTTTCATGTTTTTATACTTTGATCTTACAATTATTTTCTATTGTGACATCACGTCTCAATTTTAATTTTTTTGGGTCTTATTATGACCACACTTTCTTTTTATGGTAATACTGGAAGTGTTAGCTCAAAATTATTTTCCTTTTCTTTACTTTAGGGCTTCTTCAACTATAAAGCCGATGAGAGTTTATGAAATCAACAGCCTAAAGCTAAAAGGAAGAAGATCATACAAATTTGTTTTAGGCACTGATGTTTGAGACAATGGACTACAGATAGGTATGCGATTGTGTATCTTTATGCGTATGGGAATGAGACTAGTTTTCAAGGGCTTTGTCATAATAGCTATTATAAATATATAATCACAGTAAACCATCCTTACTTTTAGCAGGATTAGAGCTGCACCACAACCTTTGTTTGATAGAATAAACGTTATTAAAATCTTTCGTTGAAAAGGAGTGAATAGAAAGGAAAAGAAATTCGGCTATGGATGCATTGTTGAAGTAGCAAGAGATTTAGCTACCCACGATTCAATCATCACCTGAGAATGAAGATTCTGGTCTGCAGGCACAAGATGCCCTGCTCTCGCAACAACAACATGCGTCAGATTTGAATAAGACCGCACATATCCAGCCTGCACGTTTGCCACTCGCCATACTTTTCTCTCCGCTCGCCAAAAGTCAGCCAAGGCATTCCATTCCAGAGTGCGCATCCAGTCTTGTGTGGATACGACGCCGTCTCTGAGATCAAACTGACCCTGATACAACAAAACCGGGATTTTCAAGAGAAGGCTTTCCACCATCCACTTAGTGCTCTTCATAATGTCCTCTCGCATCCTGACGTCCACGGCGTCGCTGCAATCCACCCAGGTAGCGTTGGGATGAGCATTGAGAGCCTCTTTTACAGCGCGCTGGTTAACGAAGAGGCCGAGGTAGTCTGTGCCGTTGTCGAAACTGGAATAGGGAATCGTCCGCCTCATGTCGTAAAGAGATGCAAGGCCTGTTGTGTTTTCCAGCCAGCCAAGGACGTGGTTTTTTGCAATGCGGGCGTCGTTCCATTTCTGCTGAGTAGTCAGTATAACGGCCTCTTGTTGTAAACTTTCGAGGTGAAGCTTCTGTTCAG
Organism: Sequoia sempervirens; assembly: GCA_007258455.2. NCBI lineage: Eukaryota > Viridiplantae > Streptophyta > Pinopsida > Cupressales > Cupressaceae > Sequoia > Sequoia sempervirens. The sequence continues at coordinate 47,202 of VDFB02271211.1, read as the reverse complement.
AGTCGATCAGCCCAACGGCGTAGGCCACACTCGCAAGTGACTGTACCTGCATTTACAACTGATTACTTTCTCATCTTTTTTTCTCTTTTCGTACAAGGGTAACAAAAAATAAAGTGTAACGCTAAACCAAAAAATGAAACTCTGCTTAAGAATTAACTAGGTATCTTACAGTAGTAGAACAACACTTTGTTGAGCTTCCATTTTGAATTTTAAAACAAAAAAATGGATTAAAGCTTACAAATAAAAGTTACAAATCTTCCGACAAAGACGTCCCAACACAGTCAAATAGCCAGCTTTGACAGCAAAATAGATCAGAGCTAACACAACCGAACAATACAACTCTTACATCCATAATAAGAAATTTGAACCACCAGAAATCAAAATCAATTTAATGGAATACATTTTGGTGCCCTCTTATTTGCAATTTTAATTGATTTACTTTGTGTGAAGAAGTTTCACAATAAAATATTGTTAAATCGTAATGTAAAAATTTAAAAAGAAATACCAACAAATAGATTTTTAAAAAATAATTATGGCTAATTTAATATATAATTATGTCAATAAATATTTTTAAATAATGTTGAATTTAGATCTGTATTTATTTAAAATTGAATAAGTAACTTATTTTGGAGTTTTGGTTCATGACCTAGTTTAAAAATAATTGATTTTAGGTTTTATTTTAGTGATTGTGGTGTTTAGTTTCTCTTTACAATGTTCTTTAAATGGACTCTCCAAATATCTAAAAGTGGGATTCCTCGTCAAACCTCTCAATTTGGGACATTGTTCAAAAAATTAATATAATGAACAAAGAATATGTTTGAGCTATTTCATTCATAAATTTACATACAATAAATGCAATAAAATTGCATTTATAGAAAATACAAGGAAGAAAGATAACTCTTTAAAATAAAGAGTTGCTCACAAAGCTATATGTTGACATCTTGCTTTCATTTAAAAACATAACTATACGTAAGTAAACAAATTATCTAAATAAGCTATGCATTGTATAATAAATACATAGCTACACCAAAAATCCTCTTGGATGGTGCAAGTTCATTAGAACATTTGTCACACCTAAAACTAGATTTAATAGTCTTAGTTGTTTACCTTTTTTTTAAGGTGCTATGATAGTTGATCCTCACAAGAGGTGAAAGTTCATTAGAATATCCTACAACTAAAATTTGGAGAGTCTCCATAAAGAAAGTCAAATGATTTACCATTTAAATTCATGCATTCCAATTTAACAATAATTAAAGCCTAAGAATTATGTCAAAATATATCATTTTAAACACTATGAAAAATAGCTCATGGGGTATATATTGGGTGGTTAAGTCGTTGAAAGACACAATGGTCATAGATTCTAATCCTCACCTTGAATTGTTGCATGAGTAAAGGAAGCTCATGTGGCTAGAGGTTATAGGGGGATTAAGACTTCCAATGTCAATTCCTCCATACCAAAAAACATTATGAAAACTTAAAAATTAATTTTTTTTTTTGATGAGTTGATGTTATGCTAATTAATTTAATATTATAAATCAAAATTGAGAGGTTGATTGACCCTTTCTTATATTATGTGTGTGTGCAAACCTAATTAAAAGGAAGTAGATGTGTGGAATATGCTTCCTACACTAATATATAAGAGGAGGTATGTGCAAAAATTAAATTGATCACATTTTCATGGAAACAAATACAAAAGTTGGGTGAAGATTTTGAGTGGTGCTTCTGGGTCGTCGGGCTCAGATTCCACTTCGGATGAGGAGAAATGGAACGAAGAGGAGGAGCATGTGTCTCCGGCGGTTGCGACTACGTCTTCGAAGAAGAGGAAGTTGGGTGGTTCTAAGAGTAACAAGGCAGCTAAGCGACTTGTCCTTTCTGAAAGCAAGGACACAGAAGTGGGCTCAAATGATTCCCCTCCCAAGACTATGGAGGTAGTTGTTGGTGGTGGCCTTGAGGTGGGGTCATAGGATAATGTTTTGGGTTTGGATGACAAGCCGCGAAGGTCATCGAAGTGTATTTCCAACTTGAAGAACAAGGCCTCGAATGTGTTGGCTAAGGACCCCAATGTGTCTGGTGATGGCAAGGATTCTGGTGATAAGACGGTGGCCATTGAGGATTCCCTGGTGCAGGATTTTCCCAATGTGGAGTAGGACAAGGAGATAAGGGGTCTTGATGAGGAGGATGTGGAGAAGAGAAAAGATAAACAAGAGCCTTTGAAGGTAAATCCTCTCTTCGATTACTTTTCTTACCTTGATGATGACTCTACCTCCATGTTTGATTTGCTAGAAATGGCTAGGGCTGGGGCTACTGGAACTTTTAAGTTAGCTAAGTGGACTCTTCAAGCGTTCAATAAGATTAATATTAAAATTAGAGGTTTGAAGGAGAATATGAAGAATGTTTCGAAGGGTTCGGTGTCAGACATTCTTATTGACAGATTGGTGGACCTTGAAGGTTCCTACCATGATTTCAAATCTATGTGTGAAGATAGGTTGGCTGCTCTGGAAGCCAATATTTTGGGTACGAATGAAAATATCAAAAATATTTTGCAGGCGTGTCATATCTCTGTGAAGAACAACACAGACTCCTTGGAAGTCCTTTTCAGAAAGACAAGTGAGCTCATGGAGGATCAGGTTTATTTCTCTGAGCTTATGGAGAAAGAGCACCCAGTTAAGGGAAAAGGTAAAAAAAATGCTAAAGATGATGACAAAGGATCTGATGTTAGAGGGTTGGTTGATTGGAAGAGATCCTTTGATACTGAGAAGAAGGAGCTGTTGGATATGATCAAAAGGCATAGGAGCCAACAACTTGAGGTGGCCAACACCCTGAGTAGTTTGAATTAGTGTCTGGTCTTCTTCTTAGTTCCTTTCTGTTTCTTGCTGGGTGTAGGTTTCTTTATTGTTGTTTTGTTGTTTTGAGGCTGTTGGGTGTTGTTGTTAGTTTATTGTCTTATCTTTAGACTAGCACCTATTTTGTTATATTTTTTGGTTGATGGGTTGCTGCTGGTGACGTTATGAAAATCCTATTTAGCAGCATTTTGTATCTTTTGTTGTAAAGGGTTTCGGGTCCCTTCAATTTTTTTTTTCCCCATATAATCAAAACAAATACAAAAGTAAAATTTGTGTGGGGAAAACCCTTAAGGAGAAACTACAAAATAAAAAACAACTCAATGTATTATTCAATAAATCAATGGCCATAATACAATTGTAGAGTTTAAGTCTTTATAAGAGTATTAACAACAAGAAATCTAGAGCAATTTTAGTAAAATAGTAGTACCTTATGATGTGCCATAACACATGCATCATAAGTTGACCACAAGTGTAACTCCCTCTCATAACTCTCTTATGTGTCCTAGATGCTCTTACATTTTCAATATGGGAGGCCCAATTTTTGAAGGCTAGAAATTTTAATTTAGTAAGTTGATTGTGCCTTTTTCTCAAAGAGGTCTATGTCATTGTAACTACCTTGCTCTAGTTAAAGACCATTTCAATATGTTTTAGGGGAAAAAATGAACTCTAGATGTATCTAAGAATTTTATTTTTGTGTTGTACACATCCTAAAAAATACATTTTTCATTCTTAACATTAGGATGAAAGGTTGGGACACCTTTCCTAATATTCCCCCACTTGTTAAACACCTTTCAAGAGAAAAATGAATATCAAAACTATCAACTATCTGTTAGGGGCTGAGAGGTCTATAATTCAACTCTACACCCCTTGAACTTCTTTATGTTGATTGGATTTGACAATGCATCTACAACATTATTTTAATTGTCAGAATGCTCCAACATCACCTCCCCATCATCTACCATTTCTTAGTGGACACTTTAACTATCATCCAACTAATAACACAACAAATAAACTAAACACATATGTACTAGACAAACCAAGTTGCATTTTTATTTGCAAAATTTTAGCCATTAACTTAAGCCTAGACTAGACTTAGCTTCACACATATCAAGGATATAGATCCAAATGTTATTCTTTTCATTTTGTTTCTTTGGCACACACATTTATAAATCCAAATTTAAATATGGTCCCAAGTTGAAATACTTCCAATTAGTTATTTCTCAACAATTTGAGCATGAAATATTAAAATTTTAGAGCTAGAATGTTGTATAAAATAAATTTTTCTAATTCATTTAGATATCCATCCATATGCATCATAGAGCAACATATGATTTGATCATTAGAGTATTACATCAACTTTTAAGATTACAAGGATAAAATACCTAGCCACTTGCATTTATATTTGGCATGTATTTTAACTTGTTCAATTTTTTTAAATCAATCCAAGAGTTTGAGTACGGAAAAATGAGTTTCCTCCCAAAGTTAGTGCAAATTTTTTTTATAATGGCTCTCAAAATAGTCTAAGAAATGGAGATAAATAAATTCCTAAAGACTAGAAGTGTAGGGGTCAGGTCACAAAATAATTTTAAAACTACAAATTTAGGGTCAAACTTGTAGATGAAAATGTAAATTCCATACATGTAGGAGTGAACCATGAAAGTCATCTCTTGGTTTGTTAAGGTGTCATAATATTAAATCTTATAAAAAATCAAGAATCATATCATTGATTATGTACATTACAATAAAATATCTCCATATAACAAATGAAGCTAAAAACCCTAACCCTCTTTGTCAATTTTGTAGTGTGCTTGTCTAGTATTTTTAAATTCAATTGTATGTTCGAAGGTAATTTGTGTGTTTACTTATTGTATTTATTTATCCTAGCTAATTAGAAAAGAAAACTCTAAAGAAATTATTTTCTTTTCATTTTGGCAAAGCCATTTAATTTGATATGTCCTACGATTTGGCCATAAAGGTTTTCATGAATCTTATTTAGTTTTTAGATTTAAGTGCTTTCTCATTGTCTAGTTTCTTAATCAAATCTAAACATTGTTCGGTCCTTATTTCCTCCTAATACCAAACTCATACTCTTTTCCTAGTAAGAAGTCATAGTTCAATCCCACCATGGTTGTGAATCAAGCTAAAATTGGTATGATTGGGAATATGCATGATACTAAATTTATCATAATGGAGAAGAATCATTTGACCATGAGGCCCTTGTTGAGAAAATGGTAATCAAGATATAGCTTTGATGCACACAACCTTTCTTTGGATCTTGCAAATTTGGCTAGTAATATTAATCCTACTACAATGATTTACCTCCTTCATATACTATGTTGATTAATAAGCCATGTGGAAAGAAAGTACTTAAAGTTAAATAGGTGAAAGGATAAGCTCAACAATCCCTTTGAGCGATGTGCCATTTTCCCTCCATCCCAAGCTTCTTCTTCATGTATTCCTCCTTATTTTTTTACTCCTATCTATCTTATGCAATTTATTTATCCTTCCACCAAATCTCCCCAAATTTAGCCTCTCCTTGTGCCTAGATCTCATCTCATGCTTACTTATTATGATGCACATAGTTCTCTTGTCTCCACATTAGTTCTCATTAGTTTTGTTTACACTTCCCATGTTACCCTCATTGTGATATTCCTACTCAAGTCTTTGTTACTCCACACTCATTTATTATGTCACGAAAAAATTATACACCACCTTCCATTTCTCATCTTGCCACTTTCATTCATGTCCTTAATCCTAGTGTGCCTCTATCTACCATTGACATTAATGTTTAAAGGCTTGTTGAGATGAAAATTAATGTTGATTCCTTACCTAATGGAAACAAAAAAAGACATGCATATCAAAATCAAACACAATTCAATTTCTATTGAAAATTTCACATATCCATTTTTTGTTGGATTTTTGGATCCTAGATTTGAGATGCACAATGTTAAAGGAGATCCCATGACACATTCAAGGTTCTTTAGTGCTACATATTTGGATTTTGTGTATGATGATAAGTTATTGGCTAAGTTCTTCCCATGAAATTTAAAATATTATGCTATTAAATGATTATATTATCTTCCATTTGGGTCTATTTGTTTTATATTGAAATTGCTCAATGCAAATATTGGGAATGTTGGACTGAAGTTTATTATTTTAGATTTTTTGACTGTAAACAAGGATCTACAGAGTATATACATTCTTAATGCATGTGCAAGTGAGATGAATGTTAATAACTAAAGTTGTTAGAGGCTACCACACTTAATTATGGATCTTCTAATGCTTCATCTACATCATCCTACCCTTGTAAATTTGAAAAGAAAAATTATTTCCAAAAGGATAGTAAAAAATAAGAGAAATGACCATTGTACAAACCATACATTATAAATGTTTCTAATATTATGACTCTTAAGCCTCCAACTTTTAGAAACTATATAATATTAAATGAGCCTTTGTAAAATGTGCTTCAAAATTTACTTAGCGCAAACATGATTACACTTCCTCCTATTAGGCCATTAGATAAATCTAAGGTTATTCCCAAAAGATATAATGAGAAAGAATTTTGTTATTAAATTGTAGAGTTAATTGTAATGATACTCAACATTTTATGGGATTAAGGAATAATTGATTAAGGATTTGATTGATAAATTTTTTTTAGGTTGAGGGGGTTAATATTGGTGCCAATCCTTCAATTGTTCCTCCTAATGAAAATTTAAATATTTTACACTAAATAAATCTAATAAAATGGTTTTATATGAGGGTCATGAGATTAAGGTACATATACATGTTGACGAGCTTGAAATCATTGATTCACCTACATGTGAGGAATGATTTGTTGGTATTAATAAAAATTCTAAGGGTACTTATTCTTCTTCTTATATACTATTGATTACCTTTTATAGAAATTTCTATGGACTAATTAGGATTCCAAATTAGGACCTCCCATTTGGTGTTAGGATGCTCTACTATTGAGCTAATGGCTCACATTGTCATGAGTCCTTTTATGGCTTAGGTGTGGATAATTTCTCGAACACACTCCCTTGAGCCACAACATAGGTGTCCAATGCACCTAGCTTGGCTCTAATACCATGTTGAACTTTCCATGAACTAGTTAGGATGCAAATCTCCACCACTAAGCTACCCACCCACTTTATGACAAGTCAATTTACGGTTTAGGTATGCTAATTTGGTCGACACCTTTTTCACATTGTGAGATATTACAAAATAATTATAATTGTCCTTTGGTTTGAGTTTGTGTGGATCATGAACCATGTAAGGGTGTGTTTATTGATCTTACTCACCAATAAAATGTATGCATTGAATAATTTTTGTTTTATCATCATTTTATAAACAAGCATATGCATATTTAAGGGTTTCTTTAAAATTGACTAATGATATGTTGATTGAAACTATAGGATGCATTATTTTACCTTAATTTTTTGGTCTAAAAGATGAGGGAAGTTCTTATTCTATGTCATATTATTTCTTCTTTAGATGGATCTCATTTTTTACTTGGGTATCCATGGATAAACCAATATCAAGCAACATCATCTATGTCATGCCATCAAGGTATCAAATATGTTCACACTAGTAAAGAGGTTACAATTGCAAGAGATCCGTACATGCCTTTATTTTAGATTAAGTCATTTGAACTTAAATAATTTTAAGAACATACCTAAGGATCCTTTATATAAGTGCAAGGATTCTTTGCTTGATTTGTAAAAATTTCAAAAGGAATAACAATGGTGGGAAAATCAAGACAAGATGCAACAATTTAGAATTCCTAAAGGGTTTACAATTATTAGAGCCAAAGTAGGTTATATGTAGGTTTTATATTATAAAATGATTCAAGAATCTATAAGGCCAAAATAACCACAAGCATTGCAAAATTTAGTTCAAAAGCATTAGGGATTGGATATTTTCATTCCTAAACATGGTTCTCATAAAAAAAATTACTCTTGTAGCAAGGAAGGATAAAAATAATAAGGTTATTACAAATGATAAATCTATATTTTCTTCATCTTAAAAGGGTCTTCAAACTACTTGGGTATCAAAGAATGATCTGCATAATAAAAATTTGAAAATCTACAAGTGGAAATACCAAGTTACAAAAACAAGAATAATCGTTATGGTAATAGAAAGAGAAAATGCTTCCTCTTAAAAAACATGTTTATTAAGAGTTCTAATTTACATAGTGTTGAGGAGCACATAATATAATAAACATGATTCAAGTACCAAAACATTAAGTATGATGATTGGGATGAGAGGATCAACTTGGGGAGGATTATTATAACATCATTAGTTGGCACTTTTTAATTTTATCTCTTTGTGTTGGTGTTGTTTTTCATGTTCTTAATTAGAGTGCAAATGATGTTAATATACATTTAATGATGCATTTTGACATAATGACTATGAATAGGTGTTCTGTGGTTCATGTCACAAGTATTTCATTTGTCTTCCATGTGTTTCCTTTTGTTTTTTCCCCTTGAATTTGGGATGATACAAAGTATGGATTGATCCAACAAACACTCTCATCATATTGAATAAAAACATAGCTTGTCAAGATATTTTGTATTTTAATTTTGGTCTTTCTAATTGATTCATGTTTTTTGTGCTACTCATAAATCATGTCTTCTAATATCTTGTGATGTTTTAATTCTCATTTCACCTTCTATATTATGTCTTATGTCTTATTTTTGACTTATATGTCTCTCACATTGTGTTGGCATATAATATATTCCCCACTTCGGGACATATTCTTTATGTTGTCTTGGTATATTTGATGATGTTCACATAGATCTTACATTCTATACTTATGCTTCTTACATGTTACATACTTGTAGGGAACATGCTTATGCCAAATATCTTTACATTTTATATGACAAATACATTTATGCTTATTATGCTTGCATCTCATATGATACATACTTATACTTATCATGGTTACAACTTATTTGACACATGATTATAATTGAGTCATGATTACATATTACCTTTATGTATATCCTTTCATGTTCTTATTTATCATTGCAACCATTGTAACTTATTCATGGCCCCTAATATTGGGGGAAACGTTGAAGGGTATCTTATTTCCCCTTATTACACATGATTTCATGATTATATCCTAATATATTATCACACAATTATATCACACAATGACATATATGATATTATTAAATTCTTATTGTGCTTATGTTTGATTGAGAAAAGGATTAAGACCCTCTTCCCAATTGTTTTAGATTGGATTAAAGATGACCTCAAGAACCACTAGGCTACAAGCCTATTCGGGAGATCTATAATGGTGGATTAGAGCTTTAATATAATATTTATATTTGTCTTGTTGATGACGGAATGTGAATGTTATGATTGTTAATTAACTAGAGTAAGATCTCAAAATAATGAGTCACACTTTTGGGACATTCAATTTTTTGGAGGGAGGAGGGAAGATTTCTTAGAGCACCTTCATTTGAAGTTCTACATGTAGAGACCTTTGATCGAAGGTTAACCTTCAAGTGAATATATTCTTTGTTTGAAGATCCTCTTTACATAGAGACCTTCGAACGAAGAATTTTTTTTTGACCGAAGGTACCTTCGAGTGAAGGGCTTTAGTAAGACACTTTTGGTGTCTACTTCAAAATTTCCTTAGACAATCCAGTTTCAAACCTCATATTAGACCTTCAAATATAATTAGCTTGACAAGATAATTTTTAGATCGTAGTCTTCGAAACAATATTGCCAACAAGTATAATTTTGATATGTTTTAATTTTATTATGTATTCAATTTTCATTTTTTACCAAACATAGGTTTTTTATCGAACATCAAATTTTTCATTCTAAGCAAGTGGAAAAATAGTAAACCATTGAAAAAATTTCCAAAAAATACCTTTGCACTAGGTATTGATGTGGACTTGTTTCACAAAAAAAAAAAGAATTTCAATATATACACAAGAAGTTATGCTTGACGACATACACCTATGTCCAAATTATATAGTTACCCTAACTTCAAAAATTAATTAAAAAAATATGTAAAAAAAATTATGAAAAAAAATCCATGCACTAGATATTGATGTTAAAAATGTATATTTTAAAAATTAGAATTTAATCCTTGAGCTATACAAAATTTATGCTTGACAACATAAACGCTACTTTCTAAAAATATTGTTTACTATAAAAAACTAGTTATTAAAGGAGATGTTAAAAGATTCACGATTTATTTTAAAAAAATTAACAAATATATTTAGAATCTACACAAAAATCACCACTAATCACTAGTTCGCATCATCTTTAAATTCTTAACGGTTTAGTAGCTATAGGTCTCATAAAGTGAAGATTTAGTTAAAATATTGATATCAATGTTTGTCTTGGCCAAAAAGTGGGACTCATTATTGTGGGATTACCTACTAATTTCCAAAATGCAATGATCTAATTATGAAAACTATGAAAATGTAACAATCTGTTATGATTTTTGATAAACTAATTGCTGAAAGACAAAATTCAGATCAAAAAATGCAGCTCGAGAAGACACAAAGGAACTTGGGATTTGAACTTGATGCAGATCTAGTTGGTCTAGGATATAGTACACCCTAGATTGTCCTTTTTCTATAAACTGAATTATAGACCCCGGCTCCTTGTTTTGTAGCTTTTGTCTTCTAGGAGTTGTTGTTGGAACTGTTGCCTAATTTTCACCTACGGGCTCAATCAGGAAGGATAAATTATGTTTCAGATGTTCTTGAAGGCCAAATGGGACATTTGCATCAAGGGTTAGGTCATACATCTGATGCTAAGTCACAAGGAACTTAGTTGGAAAGCCTGCCTCAGTCAAGTTCGGCATGAAATTCCTCTAAGGAGAAAGTCGGCAAGACCTTCCTAATGTCTTGCCGACTAGTAGGGGTTCTATTCATTTTTGAAATGTCCTGGTCGGCTAGACATTTTAATCACCATGGGTTTTCATATGTCTCCCCGACATGCTGGAGTCTCGTTGAAGGATTTTTCCTTCGGTATAAGGTCCTGCCGACGGATGGAGGTATCGACAAAAGCTTGTGCCTTCGCTATGATGTCTCCCTGACCGAGGGTGGTCTCACCGAAACAAAAGGCCTCGGTGTAATGTTTGGTGGTCAGTGTAAGGTCTTGCCGACCGCTGATCGTCTTGCTGAGAAAGAAAGGGCCATCGGTAAGACTCTTGTCATCCGCTGTGAAGTCTTCCCGACCAGTGGGAGTCACGCCGACAGTTGTTAACCAGGCCATCATCGGAGATAAAGTTTTACATTCGCCATGAGGTTTCATCGATAGCGAAAGGTCTCGCCGAGAGGGATTGATATCAACGTAATGTTTCACCGAAGGTCGGGGATCTCGCCGAAGAAATAGGAGCTCGGGGAGATGTCTCGGCGACTAACGAAGGTCTCAGCACAAAAAGATGTCATTGGGGAGAAAAGGTGGAGCTCGCTGAGATGTCTTGGTGACTGAATGATATCTCACCAAAACAGAATTCCTTCGGCGTAGGATGGTGGTCTCGGGGAGATGTCCTACTGACACAAAGAAGTCTCAGCAAAAGAAAGGAAGCATTTTTGACATGATGTCTGGCTGACTACTGATGGTCTTGCCAAAGGTTTTACCTTTGGCATAAAGTCTTGCTGACATAGCGATGTCTCCTTGACAAATATAGGAGCTCAGGGAGAATGAGGGAGCTCGTCGTGACGTCTCGCTGACACAGGGATGTCTCCCCAAAATGAGGTGAGCTCTCGGTGAAGGAAAGTGAGCTCGTCGAGAGAGTTTAACATCGGTATAACGTCTGGCCGATAGGGCGAGGTCTTGCTGACAGCAGGGTTCCTTCGGTATAATATTTTGTGTTCGCTAAAGGGTCTCCCCGACCCGATGGTGTCTTGCCGAGGGATGAAGGGCTCGATGTGAACTCTTGCTGACTGTCGCGTGTCATGTCGATAGCTGCTATGAGGTATACTCGCATCAGGGAGACACGATTAGTGTCTCACCGACATGCGATTCTGATGAAGCAACCTTTGACCGTCAGGAATCTACGTGGCATGAGCTTGACCAATCTGAAGGAACTAAAGGCGAACCATCAACCATTTTACTGTTTGACTTCCCTTGTGAACGAGACCAACAAAGCATAAATGGCATGAATTTTTCCTAAAATCAAAGGCGATGGGGCAGCTCGAAGATCAATGGTGTCGATATCTAAATGGAAAGTTTGAAGCTGTTTGCAAGGGAAGTGAATCTATAGAGAGATTTTGAGCTGGTAGAAGGCCGAATAAAAGAAGAATCCATCAGTCTCAAGGACAACTGTGAGGTCTACTAGCAAAAGGCAGATTGATATTAATGGTAAAGCTCCAAGGCCATTCAAGGCAACTCTTCAAGGCAGTTCGAGAGTGGACACGAGGAGGCCAAGAGTAAATGCTATGGTTGCAGAAAGATCTGACGACTTCTCCTAAGGGCGATCTTTCACATCGACAGGGACACGAGGGATGCACATTGAATGTATTAGCTTTGTTTCCAAAAGATCTGAGGGTCGACTTTCTTAGAAACTGATATTTTTGTAAGCCCTGAGGGGCCGACCTTACTTTTGTATATAAGGCATTTTTGCCTCTTTGTAAAGGAGTTCTCCTGATGCTTTTCGAAAGTCTATGACTTCTATAGTCCTTTCTCAGATTAGCAAACTTCTGTAACTCATTTTGGAGGATGATATATAAAATTTACCTTGGTTACCATTGATGGTTCAATTTTCCTTCTGGTTCTTGCAAAATATTTTGCATTTTCAGGTGATTGATCAAGCTACTTTGTAAAATCTTTCTTTTCCTTATAGCTTTGTCTCATGTTAGCATGCCTTTCTTTGCAAAAGTAGTATTATGTAGGTTACAAACTGTGTTTACTTAATTGCACATGAGCTTTTAATTTGTGAAAATCTACTTTTCCTTCTTGAAAGTGTGTGCATGTCAAACCTGTTTGTGAAATACTTATGCATAATCTACAAAAACTTGTTGTGCAATCCCATATCCATCATCAATATTCAAGTGTAACTTGAGTTTCTCATTGTTCTTGTCATTTTGGTGTATCACCATAGGATTTAATTTTCATTTTTATGCATTCTCCTTCTCCCTTTTCCTTACAAAATTAGTAGTTAGGTGACACCATAGGAAGTTGGCCTTCTCTGGAGGTTGACCTCTGTTTACAAGAAACCCACATCTTTAGAGGTCTTCCCATGTTACGTTGAGGTGTTGAACATCAGGTTCAACAAGGGTGCAACTTCAAGTGATAACAGGAACTTCATTTGTTGATGAGAAAATGTAGATTATGTGACTTGATAACTATAGGGTTAGAGTGTAAGAATGAGCAAGTATCATTCAATCTTTCTTTAGCTCACCTCACTACAACCTGCACACATGAGGAGAGGGGAAGGGTTGTGCCATATAGGGGCTCGCCTAAGTCAAACCTTGTGTTGGTATTTCTACCTCCACAATGGAAAATTATGATAAAAGGAGAGCTTATCCTTCGTTGGATAGAGGATAATGATAAGCGAGTAGTAAAATTGACAACTTGCTGCAACTCACCACTCAAATATGATCTCCTTAATGAACTGAAACCATACTCATCATCTTCAAGGATCAATTGTTGTTTGATTTGACTTGATTTGACAACCTACAAGTGTTAGTGCTCATAAAAAAAATACATACAAAACATATGGAAAACACACGACATGATACTTGAATGATGAAATGCTACAATAATCTTGATAATTTTACTCTTTAGGATTAAAATGGTGAAAATACTTTGCATTTATATGGAATTCTTCTAATTTCTCAAAAATCAAATATTGATAGCCAAGATTTGAAATTAGAAATTAAAATAATAAGTTACAAACACCAACATATTTGAATTTTGGAGCTAACTTAGTTGGTCTAGGGCACAGTACACCCTAGACTAGATCCACCTTTTTCGAGGATTAAAAGTGTCGAGGAAAAATATTAAATGCATAGTTTGATTTCCCATGTTTGATTTTCTAAAATTATTAATAAAAATTGGCAATTAATGCATAATAGGTCCACACACATAGGGGAGAGCAAAATCTAATGTAAAATTGTCAAGGGTGACAATTTTCAATGCTACAACTTACATGATCATGCCTTTTACATAATATTTTCTCTCTAGTTCTCTAATTGATCACATCATTTGTTGACAAATTGGTGGGGCATATAACATTATTATCTTTAGTTGATGACTTCTTCACAACCCTACACAACTTCATACTAATTAGGTGGCTCCTTTATAGTGGACTAAATTTCACTTTTATGATGGCTCTTTTCCAACCCTTCATCACTTTTTGGTTGATGGCTCCTTTTTAGCGATGTATAACTTCATGATTATGATGGATCCTTCGTAGCACTCCATTTTTTTTTGATAGCTCATTTGTAGGCCTATATTATTTTTTGTTATGATTGATTTATAACCCCATATCTCTCTTTTTACTTTTATTTGTTATTTTTTGATATTGCTAAGTAGTTGTGTGTCTATTTTAGATTTCCATTAAACACTAGTCATGGAATTTTGTGTTTGCAAATCTAAAGATGAAGTAATTATTACAAGGAGCACATAAGGATCTTTGATTGCATCCATAGCTTTTTATATGTGCAAGTTATTTACTTTCATGTTGATTGTTTATTTACTTTGACATGCATGATTCAAGTAGTTCACATGCAATTCAAAGCGGCGAAAAAATGATAGGATGAAAAATAAACACCTCACACTTTTCCACATTCATTTTACACTCATTTCAACCCCTTTTTTCTTGAATGTATTAACTATTGCCTAGGTAGTGCATTTCTATGTAAAAATTTGACAATTGACTTGAGCTTAGATTGAGCTTGAATTTAAACATCAAGTAAGAATTTGGATTTGGGTTACATACTTTTTTATATTTTATCTTTTGTCATATCATAGGTGCAATTTTGAACTATTAAGAACTATAGGTATGGTTTTGACCCTCACATTTATAAACCCAAATTTAAATATGGACCATATTGTCTTACTTCAAATTAGTCATTGCCTACCAATTCGAGTAGAAATATTCAAAATTTGGCCCCAAAGCGTTGATTAAAGGATAAACTCTAGTTCATTTTAGATATCCATCCATTATATAATTAAACACCATATCATTGAGCACTAGAGCAATTTAGAGCATTGTATTCAAATTTGAGATCATAAAGACAACATAAGCATATGCATTTATGTTTAGTATTTTTTCTAACTTGGTTAAAATTACTATTTAAATTTAAGTGTTTGATTAAGGAAAATAGAGGGAAGCAAGTTGTCCCTTATGACTAGCACAACAAACTCTAATAATGTCTCTAAACATTACCAAGTCCAAACAATAGAGATACATAGATTCTTGAAGATAAAAAATGTGAAGATTGAGATTGCAAAAATGTTCAAAACCATAAAATTCAAAATAAAAAATTCCAATGAATAGGTTGATTTTGCATGTGTGAAAAGAAAACTTAAAAATGTATAAATTCTCTGATACTGTATCACAATATTATAACTAAAATAATAATAAAAATGTGAAACTAAAATAATAATTAAAATGTGAAATTGAATCATTAATACAAATTACAATTCAATATCTCTATATCACAAACATCATTAAATATCTTAATTTTTTTAACTATTTAATATTTTGAAAAATAATTTATGTGTTTACTTATTGCATTTATCTATCCTAACTAAAGTAGAAAACAAAACTCCCAAATAGCTTATTTTATTTCTTTCGAAAATGAAAGCAAGGTAGGGCAATTTTTTACATTAATTTAACTAATAATGTCAGATAAGATGCTTTTCAATCGGTTTGAAATTTTAAAATTAACAAAATGGTTTTAACGCCCTTAATCACAAAGGGTGAAAAATCTGTAGTATCAAGCTACACGGTAGAGTAATAACTTACCTGGACAACAGGGTGCGTCAATCCATTGCCGATGGCCGCGCCGTCGATTCGTAAAGAGCCTCCCTTCTCCAGCTGCTCCACCATGTAATACGCCAGCGAGGGCACGTATTTTCCTGCGTAGCTCTCGCCCGCCGCGAAGAAGGGCCGGGATTTAAACAGAGGATTGAGATCGTAGAATGCTTGCAGCGCGCTGTATAAATCCTTGGCGATTTCTTCCTGATTGCTGGGAATATCTTGGTCGGTGGGGGCAACGCTGAAGCCACTTCCGATGGGGTTGTCCAGGAAGAGGAGGCCAAAAAGACGGTTCCATGGGGCCGAGTTTTTGTGTAGGCGGAGGTCTTGAGCGACTCTCCAGGGGCCTAATTCGTACAGATTGCCGATCAGCCCAGAGCAGCCGGGCCCCCCCTGAAGCCACAACACGAGCGGCCTCTCCGAAACTTGGACCGCCGGTTCGATGGCTTCGTAGTATGCATAGAACATGAGGGCGCCGGGTTTCTCTTTGATGTTGAGGTACCCTGATGCCGTTGGCAGGGCCTCTTTAGGAATTACTTCTGCTGCATTTGTCACCAACGCTGCAATTAGAAGGGCAACTATGCTCCAAACTGTCCTGCTTAGCTTCTTCATCGTTTTGGGTGGGAAGGTAGATTTAGAACAGAACAGAACAGAATGTAATGTTTATAATAAAAAATCAATGTAATGTACATTACAGAGTCAAAATTTAGAAATATCATTAATTTGATGTCGTAGACTGAAAAAATCAGGGTCAAAGTCAGAGATGCTTACAGAATAGTTGATTCGATTTTTTTATTTAAGATGCTTATAGAATAGTTGACTGGATTTTTATTATTTAATATGTAGATTGTTTTAGTTCCTAATAGAATAATTGCCGTTGGTAGGGCCTCTTTAGGAAATTCCTCTTCTGCTGCATTTGTCACCAACGCTGCAATTAGTAGAGCAGCTGTGCTCAAAACTGCCTTGTTTATCTTCTTCATTGTTTTAGGTGGACAATGTTGCAAAGAAAAGAACAGAAGGTTTAAGATAATTTAAAGGATAGCTAATCTTGTGATGAATTCGGATCGGTTTTGTTCAGTGGAATTTGGGAAGGTGGAAACAGTAGGTGTCCAATATTGTCCATGCATTGCAAATGTTGAAATCAGATGGCGTGCGGACCAAGCGAATAAAATAAAGCACATGGTTTGTCCGTAGCTGTGGGGAGGGCACGGGGGTTTGCGAAATAGACGAGAAAGTATTAGGTATTTTAATAGCAATTAAAAATATATATATTTCTTTCTTTAATTGGTTGCAATCTTGAATTGTCTCCTAATAATACCATTTTCAATCCTATATAGTCAAACTCGTGTAAAGAATTTAATGGAAGGTTGTAAAGAATAAAGAAATAACATGTTTTTTTAAAAATATTAGTAAGGGTAAATAAATGTAAGAGAAATGAAAATGCTGAT
This sequence comes from Sequoia sempervirens, assembly GCA_007258455.2. Classification (NCBI taxonomy): domain Eukaryota; kingdom Viridiplantae; phylum Streptophyta; class Pinopsida; order Cupressales; family Cupressaceae; genus Sequoia; species Sequoia sempervirens. The sequence continues at coordinate 29,950 of VDFB02271211.1, read as the reverse complement.
GGTGGAGCATCTTATGTGAGAGATGAAAATGGTACAAGTTGACCGAGGAGGAAGAGAATATGTGCATGTCCATGGAATCATTTTTTTTTTTTTTTTGTCTTATTAGTTTTTTAAAAAACATATGGAGTGAATACAATTATGAATAGGGAAGGAGAAAAAATGTCATTTTAAATTTGATATATGCAATTTCATATGTAGGGGAGAGGGGCCTAAAGTAGGGTGGGAGCCTATAGTGGGGACGGAAGTAGTCCCATGTGGGTCCCACAATAGACTACCTTAATATGCAAATGTAAATCAGTTTTCACCCACAAAGTCAACAAAGGTACTCGATTCACTGTACTGTAAAAATTGTATTATAATCGGTTTATATTTGTCCTTAACACAAATAATATATCACAATCTTACATGTTAGAGAATATTCAAAGCACATATGACACCACAAGCATACAAGCCATATTCATTCTTAATGGCCCATAGCTTTACAACTTGCACCCATAATAAAAAATTAGTATAACCCACGCTCCCCTTAAAAATATCACCACTTGCATTAGCTCACAACCACTATTTTAATACAAGTGGCATGAGGAGAACAACTACGAGCTAAGAATGTCCCATCGGCCAAATCCAATCCAACCCACCTCCTATCCCACTGTGCCATTAATACAGTACTAAAATGAAAAGAAATAATTCATAACTGTCCCATTTGTCAAATCCATTTGTACGCCAACTAGTTCAAACTCCTCTTTTGCCACCTGCAACCACCAAAACAAAGGTAGTAAGGCCACCACATTCGCCTGACCAACAAACAAAAATTGCATGCCATAAATATATACAAACTATGCAATTGAAGGCACCTAAACAAATTTTCAAATTGAAAAAGGAGGACCGAAATTAAAGACTCTATACCAAACAACATTGAACATATAAAAATATTTTCAAATTCAAAATTGCATTTCCATTAACCACATCTCACTTTCATATTTATTGCAACATTTTCCTGGAGGCAGACGGACAAAGAGGAGAAGAAGAAGCAGCACCAACAACACACTATCAACATTCAGGTACTTTACACAAACACACTGTTTATGCCTATGAATGCCAATCTCAAACTTCTTGTTTATGCCTATGAATGCCAATCTGTTCAATGCTATGCAAGTGATTTTCACCATATAGTACATACCTTTGCTTTTTGATATTAACTATTCATGTCCTTACGACAATATGTTTAAAACCATGGTAACGTTTCTCAAAAAACCTGTTACTCAACATCTGGGGTTTCAACTTACACTATTTTTGAATGTCCAAGAAGTTCTTTTCATTTTCTGGGTTCTTCTTATGTTCTTACTGTATCCCAATATAGATGTGTTATATTCACTGTAAAAGTTATGTGACCCACAAACCTATAACTCAATATCTGGGGTTTCAACTTATAGAGTTTATGTATGTTAAGTCATTTAAGCTTGTTTGCTGGACTTTTAAAAATGGCTGCCAATATAGATCGGTTCTACACACCCTAACTATTTTTCGAGCATATGAAAGTGACAATTATATTAGGTGTCTCAACTTTATCTATTTATGATTGTCAAGTAATTTCAATTCAATTCCTGGTATTTTTGTTATGTTCTATATGCCTGGTATATAAATTAGTTATTTGAACTATAAATATTTCTCACCCACTACATGTTGACTCAATATTCGAGGTTTCAACTTAACACTGTTTATGGATGTCAATGCTTTCCAAATCCTTAGATTGTGATTGTTAAACCCTATGTGATTGCTACACAAGGCCAGGTCACTTTTTTGCATGGCAATGTCATTGTTGCAACAGATTCTTTGTAACTCACTATCTGGGGTTTCGACTAATACTGTTTATGATTGTGTATGAATGTTCAATTTCAACGTTTTCATATATCAAAAACTTGTAACTCAATATCACGTTGTTTCATGCTTGATGCCTCTTGATGAATGGCAATTAATTTCAATTATGTACATTGTTAGTTCCAATCAGCTTTATGGCATTACACAAACTGCTTTCATTTCAATCAAAAAAGTTGTAAACATGTGCAATTCAAACAAAATAGTATGATCAAATAAAACTTCAACACTTACCGAATTTACCATTATAAACTATCATCTAACACAATAAAGGAATTAAAAAAATAAACATGCATCACTCTGTCTTTAAGGGTGTTCAATGGTGTTTCTTATCATTGTTTCAAACGTGTCTCTATAATGTGTGTAGGTTCAATATAAAGTTGATACAAGGTCCAAGCCAATGAAGAAGAGAGCCACAACAAGGTGGCCTGCAAGTCAAAGAGGGGTTTCATTCCCCCTGAAGAAGAAAAAAATGTAGAAGTGAAGACAATTGTTGTAGTTATTGCTCCATTAGGTAGGAAAATAACAACATCACGACATTGGGAATTGACAATGAATGAAACAATTAATTATCAAACAAATGACATGGTGGATAGCCACCATGAGGAACATAACGATGGCCCGAATCTTCCCTCAGCCCCAACCCCACGGTTTTGGTTGGTAGATGGATCTATGAATATGGGTAATGATAGTCTAAGTCTTCCATCACCCCCTGCCCAACCGTCTTGGTTGGTTGAGGGAGCTACTGATGAGGGTTATAACGATTTAAGGCTTACCTCGACCCCTACCCAACCATCTTGGTTGGATGATGGAGCCAAAAACTTGGGTATTTTCTTGCAGTGCGAAGAAGAGCAAGGAAATTATTCATTTCCTTCTCCACCTGATATTTTTCCATACTTCTATTTGTCTGTTCCTCATTGCACAATCATTCATTGTGCAAATACATATATATGTATGTGCATAGATTACTGCATGTACAGACATAGTGGATGTCTATATGTATGTACATGCACTAATCTATGAACATTCATACCTTAGTTCATATATGTGTATGTGTAGAATAACTTTGTAGTTTAATTTGGAAGGCTGTGTGCCATGCATTTGTATTATTCTATTCTTCAGTGAAATTTTTTATTAACTTCTATTGCATATAAATGTATGTGCATACTTTCGTACATATATTGTTATACATATGTATACATATGTACATATATGCATATATATATATATATATATATATGTACAATTATGCATATATATATGTACAATTATGCATAAACATAAAAGTACATATATGCATCTACAAATATATGTGCATATACATATTAAAAGCATAGGTGGCACAGTCACGTGGTGGGAAATTCAATGATGACAAATTTTGGCTAACCATGAGAGGAAAGAAACATAAGAAATAGTAACCCATTAAAGACAGGGTGATGCTAGAAAGAAGCATTATTTTCCTTGAAAAATAAAGTGTGTTTAAGAACAAATTTTTTTGAAGTGTTCATATACACCCTAGACGCCATACACTTCATCAAGCACATTCTGCATGTACCAAGAAAGCGATAAAATTCCTTCTAATTAAGAAACACCAAAAAAATATGATCAAAATCAGCGAGACAAAAAAAAACCATTTACTAGCAGGAGAAAGTGGTAGAGCCTTAGTGAGGTTAGAAACCTCACTCGTATAGTATGGATTTTCCCGATGTTGTGTCTTGTTGTACTCACCTTTATCTTGCTTGCTGCAAGAACAAATGAAAGGAGAGATCAATCAATACATCAAGAATATTACACAAATGTAGGCAGTGCTTAGCTTAATACACAAAGAAAATTACAAAACTATATACCTTTCAATTGCAACTCACCATCAGCAAAGCTTCGAAGGAACAATGGGTTGGGCTGAACATGTATTTCTTTGCACGTCGATGAAGCAGAGTGAACAAGACAAAAAATGACAAGGTGACAGCCGAATATACCATAATCTCTATGATATATAGACATACATATATACATACATACATATATACATATATAGATGCATACATATATATATATACATACATACATACATATATATATATATATATACATACGTATATATACATATATATATACATATATATATACATATATATATATATATACACATATATATACACATATATATATATATACATATACATATATATGTGTATATATATGTGTATATATATATGTATATATACATATATATACATGTACATACATACATATATAGATGCATACATATATACATATGTATATACATATACATATATACACACACACACATATATATATATACATATATATATATATGTATATATATTCTGCCTCATCAATTCTAGCAATTCTATATTCTTGGTAAGCAAAATAATTCATGTAAGCAATTGTTAACAGTATCATGTAGAAACATGTGGACCTCCAAACATAGGGTGTATAGGACCCCCTTAATATGTAATTGTAAAACAATTTTTACCCACAAAGTCAACAAGCATACTGAAATCACTGTACCACCAAAATTGTATTATAATTAGTTTATATTTGTCCCAAACACAAATAGTTATTCGTAGTCTTAGCATTAAAACATGAAGCCCAACTATAAAATTAGTATAACCCACACTCCCCTATAATATCACCACTTGCATTACATCGCCGCCAATATTTTCATACATCCAATGGCACCAAAACAACAAAGAGCCAAGACTGTCCCACCACCAAATCCATTTGACCCCACCCCCTATCCCACTTTGCATAGCATACAATAGATTGGAATTCAAAGGCTTAAAGAATTAATAAAAAAGTGAAGTTGTTCTTCTCAGATAGAAAGTGTAACTATGTTGTATCTTATGGTCTTGCGACCACCCCGCATTAAAAGTATTCCGAGCATATCCATTCGCTATGCATAGTTCCTTCCATTCATTAGACTCTCCATCTAAAAGAACAACTTCACTTTTTAATTTGGGGATTTGAATGTATGCAGTTCCATGTACATATGACTATGGAAGTGAGGCTATGGTAAATGGAAATTGGAAAAGATTGAGAAATGCATTTTTTAATTTGTAAATCTCTAATGGTGGTTTGTTATGGAGTCTTTAATTTGTGTCCTCCTTTTTCAAATTTGAAAACTTGTATGGATGCCTTCAATTGCAGAGATTGTATGTATTCATGGCGTGCAATCCTTGGTTGCTTCTCTAGTGATTAACACATTGTTTTTTGGTGGTTGCATGTGGCAAACGAGGAGAAGGCAACTATTGTTGTGTGTTGTAATACAACTAGTGGAACACATGTGAACAATTGATTTTCCATGAGTGTTGTGTTTGTGGGAAAATGGGACATATACAGATATGTATATATATACATATATGTACACACACACACACACACACACATATATATATCACATATATATATGTAATTTGCCACTGCCTTTAATATAATATATATGAAATAAAGAAAGCATTTCACAGACATAATTGTTGTGCATGGAAGAACAGACGAATACAATTGCTTGTAAAAAAGTGAAGTTGTTCTTTTCCATGGAGAGTGTAATGGTGCTTGGGCTTATGGTTTGGCGTCCACCCCAAACGTGGAGAGCCGAACAAGTTTCAGTGTGAAAGGAGATGAACAATCGAGAATGTTCGCAAACAAAAGGAATGAGACTGAGCGAGATATGTGAGAATGTGAAGCATTGAATGAACCTTGATCTCTGAATAATGAGCCCAACAAAGAAAGTAAATGTGAAGCGACGCGTAAGGCAAGTTGGTCAGTGGAGCAAATGAAGGAGGCGGTGAACATTTAATGCTCTAAACTGCTGGTTCGGGGTGGCGAGGTTGTCTTGTACATGCGACTGTCTGATCCAGTGTACATAGTTGTGCTCACCGATTAAGGAGGCCAGTGGGCTCCACTTTCGGGCTGAGGGAAAAATTGTCCAGTTTTGGACACGGCATAAAATGTGCTTGATAGGTGGCGAGGTGATTGATTTTCTTTAAAAATTAATATGGGCCAATGCACAAGTGGTAGGGTGATGTGGTTGACCTTTTTTTAATTTTTTTAGGTCCACGTGGACCTACAATTTGACCCGCCCTACTTTGAGCCCCTCTCCCCTATAAGGTAAAAATAACAAGTGTCACATAGTGAGTGAGTATTTGTCTTCATAGTATTTTAATAAAAGTAATACATGATTTGACATGTCATAGCAATTTAGAGGTAGGTTCTACTAATATTTGAGATCAATAAACTCTTGCAAATTCAATCTAGAGTTAATATTATATTAATTTTATAATTGTACATTTTAAATTTATAAAATAGTATTATATAAATATATTATTAGACTTTTAATAAATAATATTTATTAAAAAAAAATTTAATATAAAAAATATTAAATTTCAATTAAGAATATAAATTTTAGTCATATATTTTAGGCATTAAATTTTATTGGATTAAATTAATAAACAAATTATTCTAGGCATGACTTAAATAAAAATAATAGAAAATAAATTATAATAATCAATGCCTATATTCTAGATTAATGAGAGGAAATAGAAGCTACATATTAAATACACTTAATATATATTTTGTAAATATTAACATATTAATATAAAGTTTATGTAATTATTTAAAATATATGCCTACATGTTGGATACTTATATTTATAATATTTAATGTATTATAAAAATTAAAACATCAACATTCAAGAAACATGTTTGTTTTAATTTTAAATTTTTGTATTGATAATATTATTATAAATATAACTAGCACTTGATAGAAAACTATATGTATGTTAATGATGTGGTGCAAATTCTAGTTGTATATGTCTGGATTAAACAATTAATAATAAATGCTAAATAATGGAATGAAATAAGGTTAGACAAATCTAGAATATTTCATTAAGAAATTAAGTATTATTTGATTATAAAATATTTGCATACATATTTAAAACATAAAGCAATATAAAAAATACATTATTTATTTGAATTTGTTATTAGATTAATTTATATAATGGAAAATATAACAAGTAAACAAATTTTGAAGAGTTAAAAAAATTTCCTAAAAATTGGCTAAATATTTTTTTGATTATGATCTTTGTGGCGATAAAATTTTTATGCTTTGAAAATCCGATGCTTTGAAAATCCACCTTATCCCTCAAATTCTAGTTGCATATGGCTGGATTAAACAATTAACAAGTGCCACGTGTAATGCCCCTCCTTTAGTGTGTCGTTGTGTCATTTTTCATTTCACATGTGATCAAGTATTGTTGGCTATTTTGGTTATTTGAGATGTCAATTCGATTGATTCTATATTAAATAAAAGCTATTGAGGTTGACGAACATTTGGAAATTTAATTAAAGTTTTAATAAATTTGTAGGTTGGATAAATAAATTATTATTAATATTTTTAATTAGTTTAAATAAATTAAATCATGAATTAATAAGAAATATTAAAGAAAGGTATTAATTAAGTGAATTTATTGTGGATACTAAATAAAGCTATTTTAATTGAAAGGAAGTTAGCCTTTGTCGGAGGGATTAGATAAGTAGATTTTTAAAAAAAGGATATTTTGGTTGCATTAGTTAGGGAGTGGTCAATAAAAATAGAAGTACAGCTAACTGAAAGGGGGGCAATGGGGAATGTTTTTCTTCGAGGCAAAAAAACTGTCTTGGAGGATTTGCCGTGAATATCTTTTGGAGTTCTTGAAAGCTTTTGGGAAGGTTCTTGAATAAATCGCTGGGGAATTGTGGAACTTAGAAGCTTGGTTCTTGGAGATTTGGGGGTTCTTGTAGAGGTGTTGGGAGCGGAAGAGCCAGAAGCTGTAATTAAATATTTGGGAATTTTGGTCTGAAACTAGGATTCATCCGACAACCTGTTAAGTTTAGCTATTTCGTTGTTCTAGGTTCTTTTCTTGGATATCTCTTCTCCTTGTCTTTTTATGAATGATTAATTTTGTGAGCTAGTGAACAAAGCATGTTTTAATGTCTGAAAACAAATATCCTTCTATAAATGGCTTCACATTTTACTTGTGATATGGCTTTCCATCTATCGACTTAGGGGTCTCTATTTTGTAAATTCTTTCTTTGTCAGCAAATAAAAGTATATGGTTTCTTACTCTGTGAAGCTGAGAATACCCTATTGTAGCCATTCACCAGTCCTCTCGTTCTTGGTTTGGGTAATTGTAATCGTTAATCCTAACCCTAAACGAAACTTTGACAAAGCGTCTCATGTTTATCATATAGGTCGTCTCTCAAATCTCGATTCCTTATTTCATTCTTAATTCTTATTGATATCTGGGAATCGACTGTACTTGGTAAAGTAGTATTTTGATTAGGCAGAAATATTCCTTTACCCTAAGTTCAAATCCTTCGTACATGTTGGGGTATGACCAGTGTTGTACACTATTGCATAAAATGTTTTATTCTATTATTATAATTAAATAATTATTTAGTTGTGATGCGCCTTGGTGGTGTGGATAATCACACTAGGTAATTATTTGGTCCCACGTAATGATTGTATTGTAACATTGTATTACTATTTGTAGAAGACATGTGGCAGTAATTTAATATTGGGGAATTAAATATTGTAACAGCTTAGTACCCAATATTAGAAAAGGGGTCAGTGGTTTTGTATTCACATGGTTTTACCTTACCACCAGTTGTATTTGTGTGAGCTTGTGTCTATAAAAGCAAACACAATGTAGTGGTTTTAAGTTGGGGTGTGAACAGGCTGAGCAGGTTGGCTGATTGAGTCTTTCTGAAGAGTGCATTTGTGAAGCATGGCATGGGATGTGTGGATTCATGCTTGGACACATGAAAGTGCATTGGAGGGCTTGATGTTTCAGAGGTATTCATTGTAACTCTTGTATTTGCTTATGGCTGATTAATATGATGGAGTATGGATGCTTTTGGAGGCTGGGTTTTTCCCTCTTGAGGGTTTTCCCAGGGTAAATCTTGTGTTATCTTGTGGCTTGTCTATTTGATCTTTGCATTTGGAAAACTTGTATGCATGTTAATCTTTCTTGGGTTATGTGGGAAATGATTTGTGATTCTGGGTTTGCATGCAATATTTCCTAACAAGTGGTATCAGAGCTTTCATGGTTGAAGAATTTTTATTGTAACCCTAGTTTGAGAGTTTTTGCAAAGTTGAATCCATGGACATGCATGTAGGATCTGAGGCATTACAAGGAATGGAACACATGTTGTAGGTGTTTTTATGCATATTTGGGCTTTTGGGTTGTCAAGATTTGTTGGGTTTATTACAAATCTGAAGTTTTCCAATGTTAGGTGAAAAAGGGTTTCTTGGTTTGAGTTTGCATGTGAGGGTTTTGTGGGGGAAATTTCAGAAATAACCTCCTGGAACAAAACGGACCTCATGGCTGGATTCAGGCTGGCTGAGAGACAAATTTTGACATAAAATTCAACCTAGTTTGGAAAAGTTGAAAAAAACTTAGGCAATTTTTTTTTAGTAAAAACCCATTTTGCAAGTGTAGAAAAATTAAAAACCCATCTTTTTCATAGAAATCTTTTTTCATTGTTGGGTGGAAGATCATTTAAAAAACTGCAAGAGGAAAAAAAACAAAAAGCAAAAATGTTAGAATTTAAGCATATTGCAAAATCTTTTTGAAAAATCAAAAACAAAAAAAATCAAATTAAAAAATATATATATTGTATGTGGGGGTCGGACCCCCACACACCCGTACCTACTGCGGCAGCGCCCTGCCAGCGGTAGGTACTGCCGCTGCCGGTACTGTCGGCTACGGCCAACAGCCACCGACTGACAGTCCTTGCCGCCGGCGTGGCCAGCCCCCCACCTACGGGGTGTAAAACAAAGAACCGCCGCCTATAAAATCTTTTTTGAATTTTTTTAAATGTTAAAACAAATCCGCCGAAGTAAAACAAGTCACGGATTTCAAAAAGTTTTCAAAGCCATATTGAGTATTGTGTTGGGTCCGTATGCAGGAGGGGGAAGAAAATTTTTAAATGAGAAACTAAGTTATATTTAAATGGATTTTGAAATCCGCCACCCTCCCACCACCAGAGCGCCGCCTGGGCGCCACCACCAAGGCAGATTGGAGAACTTTAATTCAAATTAGCATAACTTTCACTCAGTATGTCAGCTTTTTGACTTCTTATAGTCGTTGGAAAGCTGGTTCCAAGCACTACGCTGTGGTATAGGTCTGGTTTCCTGATTTTGTTATTTTGACATGTTTTTGGAGCTTGGAAGTCAGATGTTCTTGTTTGCATGTTTTTGGTCATATCTTTTGCATACGGAATCAAATTTTTGATTTCGAAGATGCGTTGGAGAGAATTTGTAGTGTACTACACAAGGGTTCAGATTATTTATTAGTTTGTGGTTCAGGGAATGTTTGGTACTTGTTTGATTGCTTGTAGGAGCTTGAGATTCGGGGTGTGATTGTGTGAGCATCTAGACGAGTCAAGAATCAAAAACTTGAGGGAGTACATGTTTTTATATGTTATTTATGATGCTACTACTGATTATCAGATTGGTGCTTCCTGGTACAGGTTTACAAGTATTTTTTAGAGTTAGGACTTTGATGGTGACATGTACACATGTTGTCTTCAGTTTTGAGGACATGGTTTGAGACTTGTAGTCTCGTATGGGTGATAGTTGAGTGTGGGTACAGTGATGGCTATGGTTATGGTGTCATGGATATGCAGGTACATTTGATGCATTGGCATGACATGATCATGTATGTGGTGTTTGGTGGTGATATGGTTTGATGTTAGGAGATTGATATTATCTTCTTGATGCTTATTTGGTTCCTTAACTATGATTACTCTTTTGTGGACATGGTTGGCAAATCAGATCAGTGGTTGATTTGGTGTTTGAGTCTTGATGTCTACATGGTTATCTTCTTTGATATATTGGTTTGCAGTTACTAATGTGATGATGAGTTTGCATGTTTCAGTGGTTTGGATCTATGAGTTATGCAGCTTGTAGGTGTGTACAGCCTATTGGGTTGCAGTGGGATGACTCGGATGTGGATTGTCTATATCCACCAGGTTTGATTCATTGTTGTTGCAGATTTCATTAGTTGGCCTTGTCTGTGGTCATTTGTGCATTGGTATGTTGTTTTGGGATTAAGAGGATGGATGTTTTGAGTACTTGATTAGTCAGTTCATGGGACTTGTAGCATGTGGTTTAATCACGATGTCATGATAGCTTGGTACATTAATTGGTTATACACTTTTAGTGGGAGCTTTTGACAGTGATGATTTGGCGGTGTTGGATTGGTTTGTGATGTTTTGATGGCAGTTGTATGTATCTTCTTGGCTTGGAGATCTTGGTTTACTTGTATGTTACTGACATTGCAGTTGAGTGTGTGTAGACCTGGATGATTTTCATGAAGAGGATGGTTGTTATGATGCCATGTGTAGCTCGTATCACGGTTTAGTGGGAGTTGTTGGCAGTGACATGGATGCATCATTGGTATGATTATCTTCATGTGATTGGAGATATGTTTTCTTGGCTTAGAGTGTTTGTTATGATGTCATGGTTTACTCTTGATACCGGTTTAGAGTTTGGCATGGTACTTTTTCTCTTAAGACCAGGATGTATATATATTATGGTGCATGTGATCTCCTAGGAGGAGATGGTTAGATCATATTGTCATGATAGGTTCTTGATTATGTGTTTGGATCTTTGGCAATGATCATGTTTGATTCTCTTTGTATTGAGTACATTGATCATTTGCTTGATTACTTCATGATGGTGCTATGTTGCATTTGGAGTTTGGCATGGATTGATCGGTTACAGGTGCTTGTGGATACTTAGAGATGTAGGTGATGGTTGGAATTCTCAAGTGATTAGAGAAATTTGCTTGAGACGGTTACTCTTTGGAGGTTTCAGCAGGAAGACCGAGGTAGCCTTCACCTGGATATGGACGTGGGTTCATGATGGACCGATAGACGAGATTGTTCTTGGAGTGAGTCATGTTGACTTGGTTATCCTGGAGGAGCATTCTCTTTCCCCACTCTTGGTCTACTCGGCAGCTTATGATTTGAGAGGTATTTTCCCATTATATCTTTCAGATGTGTTATGTTTCGTGCTTTGATTTCTCATGGGTTGAGTTGATTCATGGTGATTATGGATACTTATTTGAGGATGGTTTAGCATGAGTTTTTATGATTTATCTTTCATAGATATGGATCTTGAGCTATGTTAGTTCTGGAGGATTCATTTTGAGGGATGTTATGGCATGGTTATCTCCTTGCACATTTGAGTTTATGATATCATTCTTTGATGAGGATTGTTAGGAGATGGTTTATGGGCTGATTTCTAGTTAATGGGGATGGTTAACTATGAGTTTGATCTTCTTGTTTTGAGAGGCTTACATCCATGTTGGCATTGTTAAATTGATTTATATGTTGTACTTGATCTATGAGATTGGGTGTTATGGATGTTGTTAAGGCTTTTCAGTTGGGGTTGTTTAGGAGATCATACTTGACACAGCAGTACACTTTTGAGGTGTTGGTAGAAGGACATTATGGTTTACAGGGTTCTCTCTTGATGGTTTCTCCTTGTTTTGGGAGGATGGTGGCAACATGTTGTGAGAGATCATGCAGCTCTTGGGTTGTATGTGTGGATCATTGCAATTGTTCTTGGTACTTCATGTTTTGATTGACTTATCACACCTTGATGTATAGTGTGGATTGGTAGACTTGATATGCTTTGGCATTACCTATGCATTGGGAGTTTCTGGATATGTATGTTCTTCATTGAAAGGTTTTATACAAGGAGCTTGGTTGCAATTTACAGGTTGGATATGTTCTTGGCATAAGTTTACTGATGTATTGATACCTTGGAGGTATGGATGGTTGGATGTATTAGCTTGGATGTATTAGTTTGGTTAGAGCCTTTGTTATCACTTGGATTTAGTGCTTGTGCTCATGGATAGTTGCACCTTCGCCTTGGCATGTTCCTTTTCTTCTATAGGTGGCACGTTGGAGGATGAGAGGAGTTCTTGCTTGAGATGGTGGTCACTTTGTTCTTATTGTAGGTATCTTGTTGGAGCACGAGAGCATGTTATAGATTCATGTGGTTTCATGGATGGCTATGATGATGTATATCATGCATTGATCCCTTATGCAATGTATACAACAAGTGGGAGAATGTTGGGGTATGGTGTTGTACACCATTGCATAAAATGTTTTATTCTATTATTATAATTAAATAATTATTTAGTTGTGATGCACCTTGGTGGTGTGGATAATCACACTAGGTAATTATTTGGTCCCACGTAATGATTGTATTGTAACATTGTATTACTATTTATAGAAGACATGTGGCAGTAATTTAATATTGGGGAATTAAATATTGTAACAGCTTAGTACCCAATATTAGAAAAGGGGTCAGTGGTTTTGTGGTACATGGTTTTACCTTACCACCAGTTGTATTTGTGAGAGCTTGTGTCTATAAAAGCAAACACAATGTAGTTGTTTTAAGTTGGGGTGTGAACAGGCTGAGCAGGTTGGCTGATTGAGTCTTTCTGAAGAGTGCATTTGTGAAGCATGGCATGGGATGTGTGGATTCATGCTTGGACACATGAAAGTGCATTGGAGGGCTTGATGTTTCAGAGGTATTCATTGTAACTCTTGTATTTGCTTATGGTTGATTAATATGATGGAATATGGATGCTTTTGGAGGCTGGGTTTTTCCCTCTTAGGGGTTTTCGTGGGATAAATCTTGTGTTATCTTGTGGCTTGTCTATTTGATCTTTGCATTGAAAAACTTGTATGCATGTTAATCTCTCTTGGATTATGTGGAAAATGATTTGTGATTCTGGGTTTGCATGCAATATTTCCTAATAGTACAGTGCAACTATCTCTTCCTTTTAGGATTCTTTTATTGCAGTAAATCATTGCGGAATTAAAATATTTGTATCTCATGGTCATTATGTCGAATTCCTTGAAAGCTTTAGAATTGTCCTCAGCGTAGTTGTTGTTAGGGTGTCTCTGTGTGGCATGAGTCGGCCTTCAGCCGTTCCTTTTCTTGTCGTGGTCTATTCAATGTCAGGAATATTAAGCATAGAGATTCGTGTTCAGTGGTGTGGTTTTGTTACTTTAACTTGGCCGCGGGGTAGAAGAGTTAGTATTCTTGGATCAACAGGGAGCTTCCTTAGTTTGCTTGTCGACTCACATTAGCATGCGGTTGGCATCCGATCCGCTATCTGCAACAAGGAGCTTATCCCTTCAAAGCGCTTCCTCCTCTTGTTGGCTTGTAACACTTTGGATGGCGTCTGCATGAAACGAAACTACAAACCCATATAATAGCTCGCCCATCCTTGTTAAGCTCATCACCAAATAATGATATAACGGGATTGATCCTTTTGGATTACACTTTCTTGGATTTAAATATGTTTACACATTTACTAAAAGTAGAGTTTTATTCTTCACTAAAGGTCGATCATGTTTTACAGATTGACATTTGTATACCAGATTTATCCAGGCCGCGTCGCCTATACTTTCGATAAGAAAACCATTTAACTTTAATTATATTGGGGTCTGTTTGTTTTTTGTCGGTCTGAACCTAGAGGAAGGCGTCGATAAAAAACAAACCATACTGAGTTTAATGGATTTGTGTTGGGCGGATTTAAGTCTCGTTTGGGCTGCAATGCACTGATAGTTAAGAGGTACATATATATCTATTATCTTTCGAATCGATCTAGTGGTTAATGGTTAATCCTTATGTCAATTGATAAACTCCGGATTTGAGCTCTTGTCGCCTGTGTATGTTAAGGACAAAAGCGTATGTATTTACATTGCTCTCTTTTTTTTGAAAAAAATCTTATGTTTATCTTGGATGTCATGCAATGAGAGGTCGCTTATACTCTAGTTGGGCCGCTGCCCCTTCAATTTTGACTGGATATAGTTTGCTTGTTGACACTCGTTATCCCTAAGTTATACCCTCATTTCATTGCATGAAATCATTGATTGATATGGCTTTCGAGTTGCAAATTACCACTGAGTTGAATGTTTAAATGCGCGTCTATTTAGTTTCTTTATCAAAACCCACTGTATTATAGACTGTAAATTTCATCAGATTCCTTATTGTCACTGAACTTAGTTTCCTCTCCCAACGTTGCATTTCTATCACGTACCCACCTAGACCATTGCTTAGTTGTGTACTTGGATTATGCTTATCTCACATAACATTGGCTGGCGTCATTGATTGGTTGATGCATTGTGAATTTAAATAGATATAATATATTCATTAGAAATTACTAGTATCTCCTTAAATTAGAATTATAAATTATGGAAGCAACTATTTGATTTAAGAAAAAAAAGAAAGAGACTCTTGCAAGATAAAGTAATAAGAAACATAATTGTCTTGTTACATTGATATTTCTTTTGATTTAGGTAATTGAGTTTTCTTCTACGGGTTTGTAGATTCCTAGATAGTTTAGTTCCTTTATTAATGAATCCAATGGATAAATCTATATGTATTTAGGTTAGGCTTAGAAGGGTGTTAAGGTTGTATAACCGTTTACAATATTAGTGCTATTAGTTCCCTCCTTTGTTTCTTTAATATATGTGAGTCTCCTTATTCAAATTACACTGTGTTTGGGTTGTGTAATAGTAGAAGAAATTACCAATTATATTTATAGAAATGTAAGGAAATTAACCCTCGCCATCTTTATGTATGTTGACATAGGGTTATAGTAAAATGAATACTCGCAATATTCAGTGAACGAGTTCCTTAAATTATAGGGATATTCTATGTGTCTAGATTGATGTCTTTATAATTACTTTATAGTTGAGTAATTAATTGTCTTCTTGTTAGAAAGTGGAGGGATATAAGTTGATAATGAAGTGAACCTAGTGGTCAAGCCAAGTGTAATTGAAAAAGTGGAAACGATGTCTTCGTGGTTGCATTGTTTAATTGGAGAAAATTAAAGAAAAGTAACTTATAGATAGAGTTTCCCTTAAACATAGTTAATGGTAGTATATAATCTTTTAACTCGTTGAAGGGATCGAGTTAGAGAGAGATAGAAATGGGGAAGTAAACCCTCTCCTCGGATGCAACAATTAGTGATGTATTTGTAATGATTAATGTATGTGGTTTTTAAACATGATTACTATATTCAATTGTGAAGATTGGTTTAAATAAATGGAGTGATTCAATGAGTAATTTGTATTGTGGAATCAATGCCTTAAATAAGGTATTACATGGTTGCATTGCTTATTGTGTGCATGTTTGAGTTGGTGTTAGATATGGGAGGCGTATGTGTCAAGTTGATAAGGTCAGTTTTCCTGAGGTTAGGAGAGTATATTGTGGTAAGCAAGAATTATTATGGGATTCACCTTAGATGTTAACTTGACAATGTTTTATATGTGAGTTGATCAATGCTAGCTTTACCTTGGTAATGGGTTGGAATGGGTGGTTGTAAATGTCTACCCCAGACATGAATAGTTGCTTGATTATAGAATGTTGAGTTCACTGGTAATCATTAAGTTAAGCCTTGGTTATAAGGTGTATTTGCTACTCTTTTAATTAAGATGCTAAAATAAAGCTTTGATTAATTATTGTGGTGAAGTTGATCATCATTTGTAAGTGGTGTTATTATGTAGGTGGAATTCTTGATTGAAATGTTTATCATTGCCCGTCTTATTGAAGTCTAAGTGTTTATTTTGGTAGCAATGTGAATGATTTTGGAATGGGCTTGATAGTGAGTTTTCTCTAAGGTTCTGTCTCCTTGTTAAGTGAATGTTAGGAATCTCCAGAGGCTAGGGAGATTTGTTCTCTTGAAGAATATCTTTGGTTTAAATTGTTATTGGTTTTTTTATTTTGATTATGTTATGATGGCCATTGACCTTGCACACTATGTTCACCATATGATTAGGTCGAAACTTGAGAGCAGGAAGGTTAATGCCTCGCTATGAGATTTGTTTTGAGTTGGTGTTGGTGCAAGTGGTTTTGTTTTCTGTGTCTTTGGTGTGCTAGTTGTCGAAAGGGGAGTGGCTTCCAATGGGGGCTAACGCACAAAGGGGCACCTCGATAACCCATGTGGAAGTATTGTAAACAAGTGATAACATAAAATAAACTAAAAGGGGTGGGTAACTGTAACATTAAACAAGATAAGTTAGTACCTCGCTCAGTCTCAAGCGCTCATTTAGGCTTGAGATGAGTCCAGAAGGCCCGGAATGGAAAAATCAACTGCCTTGTCTCCACGAGAGGTATGCTGATTCCGCATAGGTTGGCATGAGGGGCCAGAGATTGGTAGAGGCTACTAGGATAACCCAGGATGGGGGCCAGGGCCTAGGAAGATCTACCTGGATAACCTATGACCAATTATGTGATGACACTTCTACGACAACCATGAGTTCCTTGCGTGTTGCATTACCTTGAGTTTTTATGTGCCTCTGGAAGTATAGTCATTGTTGTTTGTTGTTCTTATTCTTCTTGTGCTCATGATTTGTGAGAACCTTGTCATTGTTGTCAATCAGATTGCACCCAAACGCTTGAATGATTAAATTCAACAATCTGTCGAAACATTGGATCAAACTCAAGTTGTGGGTGACCTATAATGAGATTGAACCTCCAGATTCTAGGCCGACTTCCTATATGATGGTCAATTTGATACTTGAATAATTTTTTCTGAGAAAAGGGTAAGAGGGATTGAACTAAATGCATGAACTAAAATTAAAACCTCGGTAATGCACCTAAATGATGGTAAACTTGTAGAATGATTCACAACTTATACCCTCAGGAAAATTTGTTAACACGGTCCAATTTGAGCACTTTGAACACATTAATAATTCATTAAAAGGTTGTATGTATTCTTTCCCTATTAAGGAAAACTGAGTTTTCACAAATTAGAGGAAAAAGAAAAACAACTTTTGGGCACAATTAACAACCCATGACGAACTGCAATTGTATATATGCATGCATAAACAAGACAAAAATTTGAAGGTTTCGAAAATGAAACTCATCAAAATTGCATTAAATTATTTAAACCATACAAAACACCTGAAATTGGAAAGGTGAAATGTATTTCAATTAATATCATGAAGGAAAACCTCTGTAGAAATGATAACTTATGAAACCTGTAAAGCTGCAAAACTATATTAATGTAAAAAGTTGAGTTACAAATCTTTCTCTTTGCAAAAAGGTATGCCAGAGAATATTAAAAATAATAACTAGAGGAAAAAAATAAACTTTTTCCAATATATACAATGAGAACACACTCCAAAGTGCATGGAAAAGAAACTGAAATTCAATTTCAGTAAAAAAATGATAACCCAAGGAAAATCCACAAGAAAAAGGAAAAATCCCTGAAAAGAAGGTTCAAACTCATGCAAAAATGAGTGAACTCAGTCTGAAACTCCCAGTCACAATGTGTATAACTGATCTGTAACTCAAACTGAATTGGAAACATGAAGATGTGAGCCAAAACATGCAAAATCCACCTTTTTTTATCAACTCGCCCATGATAGTTGAAACTTCATTTTTGCCTATTGCATGAGTAATCTTTAGTCAATAATCTGATATGAAACTGAAGTAAAGTGCTAAAAATCTCCATGACTCGCATGATTAACTCGTCCTCCAGTTATCTCTACTTGTATTTGCATTGATCTCTAATTAACTCAACTTCACATAACATCCTTTATTTGCATTTTAAGATGTTGAATTAATTAAACGATTTATAGCGTATCATTTAATTAATTCAGTTACATTGAAATACAAATAATAGATAAAGAATAATGTTATGTGGAAAACTTAATCCCCACCTCACAGCTTCATACATACACTTAACATATATTTGAATATGCATTCACCATTTATCACCCTTGAAAAGCCTCAAGTATCATGCAAAAAGCATGCATTATTCACATCATGCGATTTATAGTTTTTGCATAAACTAATCACAATGCTTAAATAATATTTATATGCCTTAACATATAATTTTGGCACCTCCATAGTTTCGACCACATCAGTGCTAGGAATCTTGACTTCAAGTTATGACCACGAGAGATGAATAAACATAATGATTCATTAAAATCATTAGAGAAAAAGAAAAACATCAAACTTATGTCGATTTAAGGCAGACAAAAATTGAACCCTAATCATTTTGTCATTGCATTTTACTTGTCTCCATGATCTCCTAGAAACCTTGAGCTCTTTTACACTGCTACTGTTGGGGTTTTGAAGCTCGAATTGCACCCTTGCTTGACTTTTACCATGGAGATGCCGAAAGAAGAGTGTGGTAAGTCTTTCTTTGCACAGGAAACCGAAAAATCCTCATATCTCATGTATTTCTGAAGCATCTTCTAGCCTCTAAGCCGCGGTCAATGTCTTATTTTTCTGATATATCTCTTTGTATTGCTCTTCTCTCTGTCTTCTTGGCTGCCATGGAGGATCCTTGTTTTGATTTTATGATAAAGGAAGCTAGAAAAAGCCATGGTTTATGAACTTTTTAGCTTCATAGAGAACTCAGTCGCGGCTTATTGATTCTCTAACATGCATATAATATGGTGCGTTTTCATTTGTCGTTGTTTCCTTATCAGAACACAAGATTTTGGAAGCTTTTCTCTTGTGCATAAAGTGAGTTGATAGATCTTTTATAAATAAAAGAAAATCTCCAGGCCGCCATGAAATCTCTGTATATCGATCTTTCTCTGTGTGTTGTTTATCATTACTGGCCACAACTATACATTATCTTCATCTTGGTATCCTCCATTTTGAATAAAAAGAAAACCTCACTGTATTTTTGTAATTTCCTGAACATATGGAGAAAACCCTCACATGGGTAACAATAAATCTATATTTTCCTCACTAAAAGAACATTTTTGAGCAAAAAACATGGTATAAAACCTAAAAATAGTGACAAATTTGTATGATGTTGCTTTAAACCCTTTCTGATATATTGAGACTACTGCTTGATATGAAGCTCTCATTACCATTAATACAATAGTTTACTTGAGTTGTTCTTGCAATGTTCACCTGTTACTTTCCGTGAGCTGCTTTTGTTACTGATTTCAAAAGATCTGGTATAATTTTTGATTCTCGAATAGACTATCTTGTTTGATGCTTTTGGTATGCATTCTCTAATGTATAGCAAGAGTAATGTTTTGTAATATGACTGCATCATTCCTTGATCACTGTCACAGTGTATTGTTGTTTATAGCACTGTATATCCTTGCATCATATCATTTCCGTAATGCATATGAGTCTTTAAATTTCATGTACTTATGGTGGTTGATCATGAGTACTATTTGTTGCTCCTAAGATTTCATGTATGCTTCACGTATGTGACTATCCTCCATGATGACGATGTTATAGATTACTCTTCTATCAATTGTTTACGAAAAACTTGCATTGTTTTCATTTCCTGTGTTGACTGTACCTCGTGTTAGAGACTATCAATTGATTCCATCCATGGTTTTATATTCTCATGGTCATTTCATTGCCACACTTTGACAACAGTTTTACTGCCCTTCAAAACCATGGGATTATACATTGTTGAGTAAAGCTTCAAGCTTGTCTACTCTTTCATTCAAAGAGACTGTTCATTAGGCTTGAGTATGGATTGTGTTTGTCATTGTGATGGCTGTTCTTTGATGATTTGACTGCATTCAAAACATGATTGTGGCTCCATTAATGAATGATGCTTTCAACTGTCTTTTTACATTCAAACTCACAATGAAATGACATTGTATCTTTTAGCTGTATTCAATGAATTCAAACAAAGAGTGAATGTAGACTTGCTCTATTGAATTTCCACCATGATATGGCTTGAAAGCTGCTACTTTAAATTTTTCTTTGAATTTCTTTCATGATAGTAGTCTTATTTCATGACTGTAACTGATATAAAGCTCTCATATATGAATAGATGAGAGGTATCTGCCTGATATGTCAGGCTCTCCTCTTGTGGGAGCCCGTTTTACTTCACATATTTGATAAAATGATCACAAACATGATGAACCTGTTCCTGCACATTGAAACAAACAAGTTAACAAAATAATCGAAGCTGAAAGCTTCCATTGAACTATGTTTTTCTCAATAATCAACCTTTGTAATTCAATCATCTGGTGAATGCCTGATTGAATGTACGTTACATTCTTGTTGGTAGCATAGACATGAAGTAGAATGTAATTCATTATTGCTTAGATTAAATCTCTAACGCCATTCTTTTACAAACTTGCAGGTTCATGGAGCGTGGAAATGAGTCTGCTGGAGCTTGGAGGTCCGCGATGACTAAAGACATCAAGTGAAAGTGATTCATCATCACAAGAAATGATGAATTGCTTCTCTTCTTTGTGTTTACGTTATCTTTAGTAGTGTAACTTTCATTAAATTTTGTATTCATCATTTGATTATCATAATCAAATTCAGTTACTCTCGCAGCTTGTGCGAGATTTCAGTGTTTTTACAAAATGAATAAAAAGCATTATTATGCAAATTCTCAATTTTTTGTTTTAAATACTTGCACAATAAAACTGTAATTCAGATGTAATATGATCTCTATGATGATCAATGAATACTTTAGCAACAAAACTTGAAATTTTTTGTACCTATCAATGATGAATTCGATTCAGCTCTACCTGTTTGAGCTCATAGTGAAAAATAGTAACAGTCATGTCTTGTCCTTATGTATCAATTATGGTGGGACTCTTTGTTACCTCCTAGCATGGGGGGTGAACCTTTGGGTTCACGTGGTTGGGTGGAACGTGTTACATCCTCCATTGGGTTCCCTTTTGTTCATGATGTGGCGACTCCATCTGATCCATTGACCTCTGTACTGCTTCTACTCTTGGGAGTTGATTATTGAACTTGTAAATGTATTATATTTTATCATGTATCATATATCTTATGTTGAGCACTCCTCACTTGTATCGAGGAAGTATTATTGTTCTATTGTAATTGTAAACTGAACTGATGTAACTCATGAGATTAAAGAATTATGTTATCAAGTGATATTGCACATGATAATTGAAATGAATGTATCATGTTATTCTTAAATGTTTAATTTATGATTGTATCTCTTGGTTCTATGATTTTATGTGAGTAATGTGATGCTTAATGATGATCATAATTTGGTTATTCTAAGTTATTTTCTTTTGTAATTTCGGTTAATGGGAATAAGTAATGCAGCCATGCACCCTAGAGGATGTAGGTTAGCAATTAAGTAATTGTTCATTTTCAATCATGCAACATTTCACTATAAAAAAATTGTTTGTTTTCTGTTGTTAGGTTTTGTCCTCTAGGGTTCTCGGGGGGCGTTACACCACGTGGCTAGTACTTTCCTTAATAGTATTGTAATTATTATTTTTTAGATTTGATAAAAACTAAATGTAATTTTTATTAATGTGCATAAAAATAAATGTAAGTTGTCTTAATTATAGTGTTTTAGTATTTTTAATTAGTTATTTTAATGGCCTAACCCTAACCCTAACTCTAATTCTATCCCTAACCCTAACCCTAACCCTAACCCTAACTATGATCGTAACACTATCCATAACTATATTTACCTAATATTAATTACTAACTTTTAAATAAATAATATATTTAATAAATGTTATATTATGAATTATTAAATATATTAAATAATTTTTATAAATAAAATAAATATAATATATAATAAAAATCATTAAAAGTGAGATATTACATGTTATAAATATAAAATTGTTATATATTAAAATGATTATTTATTACAAGTTATTTATTTTTAATTATATATATTAAAAAATAAAATATATTATATTAAATTCTCTTATTTGATTCGTAATAGAAACAAGTGCAACTATATCTCTTCATTCAAATCAATAATTGTTAAATATTAACGAAACAATGATTATAGATGGTATGATTTTTCCAAAGTTCATGAACGATTGAGTAAACACTTCTAGATTAAAAAACCCAAAGAACCTATCATAACCATGGAATCAAATTATGTGTGCCATAAGGATCACCACTTTGAATGGCCTCTAGGTGGACAAAAATTGAAAAGGAGGAGAGAATTCTCATCATTGACTTCCAAGGAGAAGCTGAACACTATTAACTTTTGTTCAAAATCTTGCGATTATCCATTTTCTCAGAGAAAATACATTTCAATGTTGATTTTGAAAATGGTTTGAAATAACATGGAACCCAAGGTGTTGGTATCTACATTCCAAAAAGGATTTAGGTTTCCATTATAATCAAAGCTTTAGTGGAGCTAATGGTGAAGGATTGTGTACTACATGGAGGAAATAAAGGTTCAAGTTTAAAGTACTACATGCACGCTAGATGAATAATATTCAAGTTAAATTGAAAAAGATCCCATTGTAGGCTGCCACAAGG
This sequence comes from Sequoia sempervirens, assembly GCA_007258455.2. Taxonomy (NCBI): domain Eukaryota; kingdom Viridiplantae; phylum Streptophyta; class Pinopsida; order Cupressales; family Cupressaceae; genus Sequoia; species Sequoia sempervirens. The sequence goes on along the minus strand of VDFB02271211.1, from coordinate 6,760 downwards.
GAGGTCTCATACATGATATTGGTGTCTTACTTGTCGTTGGCTTAAAAACTATCTTTATTTTTCTCTATGCCCCATAATTCAAACCAAGATAACTACCTAACAAAGATAGTTGTCAAGGCAGGTTTCAATATGGAACTTGGACAGTAGCTGATTCCCAAGTATTTGAAATGTGGAGAGAGGACTTCCATTATACAAATTTAAATCAAGGTAGATTCTCATTCTGAATGGAATTTTGAATATGGCAATGCATTCATATGTCAGTATGGTGTTTATGACATTTGTTGGTTATATGTGTATGCATGATGAGAACTTGCGTATAGATCTAAGAGTGTGGATGTAGACCTGGAAAAAATGTTATTAAAGTTTATAGAAACTTTAGGATGTAGGAGGGCCTAGATTCAACAATTTTGATTTTTAATCACCCTCATGCATGTTTTCCAGGCCATTGTTCTCTCTAAATACTTAAGGGATGAATTTAACTTCAGGAGACTCATAGTGCCATCCCACCAACTCTAAATTTAGATCAGCCATGGTATCCCTGTGTGGATAGGACTTGGAGGTTTTTTCCACTCAACGAGATTGAATTTGAGAAGCATTTTGTTGTGAAAGGTATGCCATCTTCCATTTTTATTATCCTAACTAGAGGTGTTTGGAAAATCAAATCTCTTAGTGGATAGGATCCCTATGTGGATAGGACTTGCAGGTTTTTCCACTCAATGAGATTGAATTTGAGAAACATTCTATTGTGAAAGGTATGTCATCTGTCATTTTTTATTATCCTAACTAGAGGTGTTTGGAAGATGGCATCTATTAGTTGCTAGAATCTTCAATTGTCTAGGACAATCTGCTTGATTACTGCCTTCTTGTGATCTCCTCTTCATACAAGCAGTATGAAACATCAAGAAAATTCATTCATAGATGGATACGATAGTATAACCATAGAAGTATGACATAGCATAATACTTCAAGTTTAACCAACACTCTTTCAACATCCAGTTTGCTTTTATCATTGACATTAAGATAGAAACTTCTGACACCATCAAGAGAGATAAATGTTCCCACCAAATCTGCATTACATCGACTACAATAGTGGCATACCATGTGACAACTCTAGGTGTTAATAATAGTAATATCTAACCCCTTTTAGATTATGCCATTCACCTGACAACATTTTTAGATTATGACATTCTCAATGGAGATTAGGTAATCTATTGATAGATGTAATCAAGGATACTCATAAGCATGATATAATGATTTTACTCCAAATGTGAACAATGGAATGGGTACATTAGGTCACATCATCATTTATAGCATGCTCATCTAGGATTGCATCAAAAACAAATTCATGCTTCTCTACATATGCTGTCAAGTCCACTTGAAGGCAAAAATTTGTTTCAGTCATAATACAACATTGTGGTCTCTAAGCTCAATGCTACTATAATTGCTTTCATATATAGGGAAAACTAAGTTGCTCAAATTCACTATGTTATCCAATAGATATAATTTTTGAAACATTTTAAGGACAATCATGCTTGAGTTGTCAAGAGATAATATTTTGATAAGATTATAACATTGTGTGATGCTATAGATTAAGAAGCATAATTGTACTTGTGCAACCAAAGAAAATTGGAGGATGAGGTAGTTGATTTTTTATAGTTTAGAATGAACACATGTGGATGAAAGGAATTGAGTGGAATAGAAACAGTTTGTTAAGGTAAACACAGTTACAAACCATTTGCACAGTTTGTCGGGCTTGCCTAATTGATGAGTAGGTATCTACTTGAATATGAACTTATAAGGTTGAAAGGAATTGAGATGAATAGGCATAGCTAGTTAAGCTTTCCTACTCAAATATTAAAATATATATATTTATTTTTTATGTTCTTTGAAAATTAAAATCTAATCTGTTTGAAAATCCTTGTAGATAGTTTTTTTTCTAAAATAATTTTCTCTGGCTCAAACCCATATTCTTATGAAAAGATCTTGAAGGAAATTATGTTTTTCTTATAAAAAAAATTAATCTCATAACTAAAAGAATTTTTCTTTATATTATTTCCTCTAAATTATTTTACTCAATCAATTTATTTACAATTTTAAAAATCATATATGTTTCATTACTTCAATAAATTCAAGTTTAATATTTTATGATAATATTTTTATTTAAATATTAATATAAAAAAAGGAATCGTGTCAATTTTAATTTTTTAATATATATATAATATAAATTAATAATTAATAATTAATACATATATAAATATAATATATATATATATATTGGTCGGTAATAAGAGTTTTATATTGCTTTAATAAGAAAATTTACATCTTCAGTTTGAATTTCACCACACCCAAAAAATTAACTACTGTAAATCCAGTTTGACAACATCTTAACATGCATGATTTACATCAATCCCCCGTCTTCTACCTCAAAAGTCTAGAAACTACTACAGAAAATACTCCAACTAACTTCATCTAACCCCAAAATGACTAAATCAACCCTTTTCAATAGTTCTTCTTTACTTCTTGATTCGTAATACTAGAATATAGACATTTAAAAAACATAACAAAAAGGACTTAAAGTCTGACTCCATCATCTACCTAGATCCATCGTTGCACAACTCAATTCCATCACCTTTTGCTTCCTTTGGCACTTCCCCTTTGTCCTTGTCCTGCGATTTACTTTCTCTGTGTTTCCCTTCGCAACCTCCAGCTCTGCCTTCACCTGGGCTATCACCTCCTCCACTTCCATGAGCTCGATGAAGAGCTTTAGCGCCTGCCAACCCAAATGAGCTTCCTCTCTGCACCATGACTTGAACTTCCCTTCTGGCCATTGAATGAAATACATGTATTTATTTTCCTTGAATAGTTCTGCCAACTCCTCATCCACTATTCCCTCACTAACATCTATCTTGACCCCTGGAACTGACCATTCCATAATTGATTTCATGCCGACCAGGAAATCACCATGAACAATTTTGTTCATCACTTTCTGAACCGTCTCAATTTGCTCGCCGAAATCTAACCCCCAGGCTTCTATCAGTGCATAGACATCCATGTTTATCCTATAGCGGTGCCTCAAGATTCCAAATTCCCTTCCCAAGATCATCCTCACACACTGCCTTAACCTACCATCCTCCACCAGGAAAAGACCCATTAATCGCTTATTTGAAGCATCATCATAGAAGGGTCTTAGTTGCCTTTAGGAATGAAAAGTAAAATTGGCCTCCATTGCTTATCTACGCTACTAGAGCCGCCTCCACCACTTTTCTGCCACTGCAACTCCTACCCACTCTAAACTCCAAACTTGACAATAATGACATCTGCCTCAATCCGGGAATAAAAACATTCTAAATGCATTCATTTAGCATTTAATTCTTTGAGTACTGGAGAGCCGCCAATCTCCAAATACATGAGCTCTCTTGTCATTTCAAATTGCCTTGAAAATCCTACATCCCTGCCCATTAAATGTGTAGTACTTGTCATATGTCGCCATTTAAACCTCCAAATTTACCTCTCTAAGATCTTCCATCACTAAAACTCCATTATCCTTAAACGTTAAGGCCCATTTAGATAAGGTGTCGGCCTCCATGTTCCCCCCTCTTCTAATATGACTTACACAAAAATCTTCACAAGTTTCTAACTCCTCTCTGATCCTTTCAATTGCATTCTAGAGGTGCCAAGCACCAATGGATCCCTTCACCACCGCTTTAATTATTATTAACAAATCACCTTGTAGATGAATCATTGTTCCTAGTTGCTTTCCACATTTGATTTCTAGTAAATTTTCTACTGCTTCAACTTCATTATTCGTGCCTTCCAATAATTTATTTTCCCCTAAGACTAAAAAATCACCCTTCCAATCCTGGATTATAAACCTTGCACTTGATGGGCCAGGGTTCCCCTTGGAGGCTCCATCAAAATTAATTTTCCATTAGCCTTCTTGAGGTCTTTCCCAAAACATTTTCTCAGGATCATCAACAGTTGGATTCACCCAACCCGGCCCCTTAACGGGCCTGAAACAAATGCTCGACCACTGCTCCTAGATTCGCTTATCCTCCATGGTGAAAGGGATTCGTGGATTAAAATGCTGTGACGTTGCTGCTCCTACCACTTCCTCAATGACATGGTTTATCCTCCATTGTAGTCTTTCAAGGGTCTTTTCCTTATCCAAGAAAATTCTTCTATTTCTTTCTTTCCATAATTCCCACACAACCAAAGATAGACTGATTATCCAAATGCAAGAGAAGACTGCCTTTTTCCTACTATTTGGCCAACCTTCAAAAAACTACTTTAGCATTGCAGGGATGGGGCTTTGCCATCCCAATTCCCTTCTTAACATCTCCCAACATTCCACTATTCAATGGCAATGCAGGAGTAAATGGTCACAAGTTTCCTCTACCCCTGCACACATTACACACTTGGTCGGCCCACAAAAACCCATTTATTTCCTACATTCTCTTGTTAGAATGCAACCCCGAGCTACTAGCCAAGCAAAAGCACCTGCTTTGGGCAAGCATTCTTTCCCCTAGAATAAACTAGTTGGCCAATTCTCAAGCCCTGCTTATGTGTCTAGAAATTGATAGCCTATTTTCACCGAATACCTACCATCCACTGCTCCACACCAAACCACCTTATCTTCCTTGTTAAATTTCAAAATTTTCCTTGTATTAAAAATTGCCTACAAAAGTTCCCTTTGGCAATCCGTTAGCTCCACATTCTGGAGAGATTTCCACTCCCAATCACCACCTAACACATCCCCTATGAACTCCAAGTAATCACAAACCTTATCCCCCCAATTTTGAGTAAACCATTTCCTTATTTCCTGTAATTCTGCATTCTCCTTCAAAGCTAGGAAACCCTCCCATGAGTCCTCCTAGAAATTTTCTTTCATTCCATTGCCAATCTGACAAGTGATGTGATATACTATAACTAGCCAACAAGAGATCACAAAATTCCAGATTGTTGAGCCCGTGGGGAGGTTCCTCATAGTAAATATTCAACTATTCTCCATCGACTCTGGGTATCTCAATTTTAAAATTCGGACCCATAATTGAGATGGTTGTGTATAAATATTCTAAACTAATTTTGCTCCCAGAGCCTTGTTCAAAATACTCCAATCTCTAAGGCCAGCTCCACCTTTCCCCTTTACCAAATAGATTTTTTCCCATGCAAGCAGGGGGATTTTATCCTACTTAGAAGCTCCATTGCAAAAACATTTCCTCATTCTTTGACCCACCACCTTGAATATCTTCTTAGGAATTCTCAGACACATCATAGAAAAAATAGGAATGGCTGAGATAACTAATTTTAACATCAGAATTCTTGCAGCTCAGGTTAGCCACCTACTTTTCCATTCATCCATTCGCTTCAAGAAGCAATCAACCAATTCCTTCCATATGTTCGATTTTCTTGCACCCTCAAAAAGAGGAATGCCTAAATATCTTCCTAGAAGGGATCCCAACTTCATTCCCAATATAGAGCAAATTTCCTTTTGTTTCTAACAACAAGTATTGAAAAACAAGATTTTAGACTTTCTCCAATTAATGCACTATCCCGAAGCTTTACTATATTTGTCTAAAGTACTTTTCATCATCCGTGCTTCCCTGAATGAGGCATCACCCATGAGTAGAGTGTCATCCACAAATGTAGATGTGACAAAGGATCCACTCCTTTGGCCACCCTAACACCTTTCCATCCTCCTTCCAGTCGCTTCTTGGAGATTAATCTGCCCAATGCCTCTGCCATTATTATAAATAGGAAGGGAGAGATAGGATCTCCCTACCTAATTCCCTTTTCTGAGGCAAGAAAACCCTATGGACTACCATTCAGAGGGACTGAGAACCTAGGGGAATTTATATAGCTCGCTACCTATGTGATCCAATCCTCATTGAAGCTAAACCTTTCAAGCACTTTTAAAAGAAAATCCATGTTCACCTCATCGTAAGCCTTCCTAATATCTAGCTTAACCAACATTTTTTCCATTCTTGCTACCCTGATAGAATGAATTACTTCATGCGCTACAATAATACCTTCATATATAGATCGGTTTGGAGAGAATCCACTTTGCTCCTGGGATATCATTGCCTCAAGAACATCCTTTAACCTATTCACCATCACTTTCGAGATAACCTTATACACTTTATTACAAAGAGCAATTGGTCTAAAATCATCAAAAGATAGAACCTCATATTTCTTTGGAACCAAAGCAATGAAAGTATTATTGAAGTCTATCAATATAAAACCTCCCCATCTTGATTCCTCTACTACTTCCCACAGTTCATGTGCCAGGACACCCCACAATTTCTGAAAGAAAAGTGCAGGGAATTCATCTGGTCTAGGCGCTTTGTCACCACAGATACTGAACAAAGCTACTCTAACTTCTTCTAGAGTGACTTCTTTTATAAATGCTACATTTTGAGCCTCTGTCACACATTTTTGAATAACCTCTAGTACTTCATTTTCCTGAGAAACATCAGCTTGATTATGACTAAAGGCTTCAGAGAAATACCTCACCGCTTCCTTACAAATGGCCTCCTTTTTGGTGAGCATCATTCCCTACTTATCTTGAATTGAATAAACTTTATTAAATTATCTCCTAACCTTAACTGCATTATGAAAAAAATTCGTGTTTCAATCTCCTTCCTTAAGCCAAGTCTCTCTTGACTTCTGCCTCCAAAAAATCTCTTCTTGAGCTAGAATCTCCAAATACTATTTGTTAAGCTCTTTTTCTACCTTGAAATATTCTTCATTCAAACCTTCTTCA
>VDFB02271210.1:0-24166 GCA_007258455.2 Sequoia sempervirens | reverse complement strand
AACATTGCTTTACAATTTTTTTTGAGAATTTGAGAAGCAGGGGGTAAAATTTGAAAAGCATTTTGTATGGTTAGATTGATGTGTAACACAATTCAAATCTTCACAGCCATTCTATGCACTTTGTAGATATGATAAATTCTATAAAATACCACATGTTTGGAGTTATTTTGAGATTGGGCATGGAAAGGGTGAGCATGATGGAGCAGGAGCTTGCATCAAATGAGCTTTAAGAAAACATCAAAATGAGTTATCTAGAAGATCGTATAGACAATGCACATGATGTTGTTGAATGGTGCAAGAAACACTTTGCATCAAATGTGGCCAACACATCTTTGAGAACAAACTGACACATTCCACATAGACTGTTTTGGGAGATATCGAGTATCTATAAATTACATTTTTTAAAATTTGAATTTATTTAAATTTAAAAATTATATATATATATATATATATATACATGTTTGTTCACATAAGTTTGTTGTTGTACATGTATCTAGGTGTGGATAGAAGATCAATGCATGGATGCAAGACGGTAGAAAAAACAAGATCTTTGCATTGTGTTGGGAGTTCAGATAGTTGCCATGGATGGACATTACAAAAAAAGGGATTACTCTTGTTTTTTCACTGAGTGCATTTGCAGGAAACTCTGATCATGCATGCAACAACCAAGAACTTGGATATGTTGGTAAATGGGATACAGTGCCACTAGTTGTTTCAAAAACATATGGTGAAAATGAGGAAGAAAGATTTGAAGACATTCCTTTGATTTCAATTGATTATGACCATATATCAAGATTGGTTAGAAAAGATACATGTGTAAGTTTTCAATAATTTTTATATATTATATATCTATTTAATGATCTTTAAAGTCTAGAGACTTTTCTTATTTTTTTAGAAATTTTGTGTGTAAATTTGGTGTACAGGAGATGATTTTGTAGTCATAGTAGAGCCTTGAAACATCGAAGGTGTTAGTTATTATTTATTGTGTTGCACAGAAGAGAGGAATAAGCTAACACAGCCTGAAACAAGTGATGGAATGTCATTTCCCACATGTGAGTTTGAATTTAAAGTTATATATACATTGTGTTCACATGTGCATGCATGACTGTTATAAACATTAAATATATATTGTACAAACCTTGAGCATGAAAATGGTGTACATGTTCATATATCTTACTAAGAAGGTTCATGTTTACCATGTAGGTTCTATTGTAGTGCAAGGGACATATCTAAAACAAGTCAAAGTTGTTCAACACAAGATTCATTTTGTTGACTATCAACCTGATAACAAGGTATATCAATATAGTCACTTGATAATTGCTACCACCCTACATCTTCACACAGTTCCACATGCACGTGGCCAAAGAAAATGGAGACTAGATAGTAAAGATCATCAAAAAATTCTACATGTTATAGAAGAGTGGGCTGAACCAGAATCTTTGACTTAGATTATATCCATGATTTTCAAGTTCACTTGTAACCCTATACATGTTCAAGTGAGAACTTATAGTAATTTGTACACAGTTGTAAATCATTTTGCGTAAATTACAATTATATGTACATATTTGTTCCATGGAATTCTTAAGATCAAGAATCTTTGATAGCATTATCTCTCACATTTAATTATATACAACTTATATTTGTTTCATGGAATTCTTAATTTCAATAATCTTATATACAATTCTAAACAACTTATATTTATTCCATCAAATTGTTCCATGGGAAATTATCCAATTATGTACAACTTATATTTGTTTCATGGAATTCTTAAGTTCCAGAATCTTATATACAATTATATATACAACTTATATTTGTTCCATCAAATTGTTCCATGGGAAATTATGTAAATTTTAAAATTAAGTATTATCTAATTATAAAATTATTGCACACATATTTAAAACATAAATCTATGTACCCTCGAGCTCCCTCTCTCCCCTCTACCATTAACCCTTCAACCCTAAACCCTTGTACCCGCTACCCTTTATCTCTCTCCCACTCCCCATATCATACCTATAAATTAAATGTATCTGCTCCCTCTCTCTTTACCCCTTACCTTTCCCTCCCTTTTACCAACTCCTAAATCCCTTATTTTGTACCCAATTGATTATCTCCGGATCCCACTCTTCTTGATTTTGATGATGCCGAATCCTGACCTTGATTCGATTTGATCTCTGATCTTCGATCCCTTTGAGTTTTTGATTGAAAGCGACCTTGATGATTTGACCCTTTTTAATTCTTAATTCTTCGCCGATTTCGATGATTTTGATTTTGGATTTTTTTCTCCGATTTTTCTCGATTTTCGACGGATCCTGAACTCTGATCCTGATTTTATTTTGCCGATTTTTCTGACTGACTTTTGTTCGATCTTGATTTTGCTGGATGCCGGAATCCCCGGACTTTGATTTTGATTTTGATTTTGTTTTTTTGACGGACTCTGACTAACGATTTTTGATTTTTTTTTCGATTCGACGATGATTTTTCGACTTTGCCGACTTTGATCGACCTGACGGAGTTTAATGATTTTATCGTTCGCGACGCGGATCCTGATTTGACGGACTTTGACGCGCCGATTTCTTCCTTTTTCGAGATTTTGACTTCGAACTTTGAATTTTAGGATTTCGGAACTTTCGAATTTTTTTTCCGGATTGATTGACGATTTTTGCACTTTCGTTTTGATTTTGAATCCCTTTATCTTTACTTTTTACCTGGATCTTTTTCTGATTTTTCCCCGGGACCTGAATCCTGACTTTGATTTTGATTTCAAAAGCGGTTTTGATTTTGATTTCCGGATCCTGATTTTGATTTTGACGCGCCGAGCTGATTTCCCGGATCGAATCCCATTTTGATTTGATTTTGATTTTTCGACTTCGATCTTTCCTTTGACTTTCGGATGGGGTGCTTTTGAATGATTTGATTTTTGATTTTGATTCTTTGAGCCCTGACGATGATTGATCTGACCTGACTTGATGGATTTTTTCGGATTTCGATTTTGATTTTTCCTTTTTCTGATTTTTCGATTCTTCGATTTTGAACCTGATTTTGATTTTGATTTTCACGGAAGTCTTTTTCTGGATTGGATTTTGGATGCGGATGGAAATTTGTTTGGCTGAATCCGGACCTGATTTGATTCGGATGATTGATCTTGATTGCTCTTTGTTTCGGATTTCTTCGACGGGACCTTCCGGAACTTGAATTTTGACGGACGGACGATTTTCCGATTTCGTTCTGATTTTCGATTTTCTTTCCTTTCTGGAGTTTTGAACTGGATCCTTTGACTTGATGATCCTTTTGAGCGATTTGATTTTGATTTTGATGATTTTGACGAAGCGATTTGATTGGACCGGATCTGAACTTCTTTGATGGATTTTTCTGATTTCGATTTTTCGATTTTTCTTTTTGGACTTCGGATCTTTTCACGATTTTTGATGGATTTTTTCGATCTGACTTTGATTGACCCGAATTCTGAAGCGGATTTCGATGATTTTTTTGACTGATTTCGCGATGATGACGACGATCTCGAGGACTCCCCGGATCGAATCCTGAAGTTTTGATTTCGGGATGATATTCCTGATGATTTTCTGATTTCTTTCTTTCCGGATCCCGGCAAAAACCCTAAAACCCTTGTACCCCTACCCTTTATCATTCTCTCCCACTCTCTCAAGTCCCTCCCTCCCACCCTCCCTCTCCCCACTTTTAATTATATACTTTTAATATTATAATAATAAAAATTATATATTATAATAATAATATATAATTAATAATAATTATATATTATAATAATATTTTATAATTATTACTATATTATAAGATATAATTATTATTAATTATATATTATTATTATAATACTATTATTATTATAATATATTGTAATAATAAGTATATTATATATTATAATATAAAAATAATAAAATACAACTATTAAAAAATCGAAAAAAAAAAACAAATTGGAATAAAAATGGGAAAACAAAGATCCATGTCAAGGGGTTCGGCCGAACCAGTTTACTAGGTTCAACCAAACTCCTCTAGTATACATTTTTTTATTGTATTTTAAAGTGGTTCGACTGAACATATGTTCAACCGAACCTATGATTGACTGAACATATTTTCTTGGTTTGCTCAAACCACCATTTTTTTCACCTTCACCCTTTGAGGCATGAAAATTGTCCAAAATTTTGCACTTCGAAGCTCAATTTGAAAATGAAAATGGAGGATACTTCACAAACCCAACTGGTATCAGGTAGCCCTCAAAACAAGCTATCCAATGAATATAATTTTAATATGTTTTGGTTTTAGTATCTATTTGTTTTTTAAGTTTTATTAAATATAGGTTTCTCACCAAAAATGAAGTTCTTTATTCTGCACATTTGGAAAAATAGAAAATTATCATTTTTTTTTTTGAAAAATATGAGTGCACTAGATATTGGAGTCCTTCATCCAACAAAAATAAAAATAAAAATCGATACATACAATAAAATTTATGCGTTGTATAGTTGTGCTATGTCTGAATTGTAATTGGTTTGACTTTGAAACTTGATTAAAGAAAAAATATTCAATAAAAAACTATCTAACCAAGTGGAATCACTAGATATCAGAGTTACAAATCTAAATTCAAAAGAATTAGAATTTTATCCTTCAAGGAAAATTTTTTATGCTTTATACGGTGTGTCTCACTTTTTAAAAATGTTGTTTTATGAAAAAACACAATTTTTGTGGGAGATGGAAAAAGAAGTGCAATCTGACTCCAAAAATTTTGAAAAAAATATTTTTAGAATCTACAGACAAAATGTGGAGAGACTCTAGTTTGCATTATCTTCAAATTTCTCATGGTTTAGCTATTATAGGTGCCCCAATGGGTATGTGCAGGATCATGATGGGCCAAAAAGTGGCAATATGATGGGTATGTGGCTGACGACTATTTTTTTATCCAAAATTGATAAAATGAAAAGGGTTTTTAAAGGAGATTATAATCTTTCCGTCTATATAAATTATGCTTTACTTTGAATTTAATGAGTAATTATTATTCATTTTCTATTCAAATTATGACTAAAGTCCTGATTAATAGGCTAATTGAAAATCATCTATAGCTTTCAAATGGTATCACATTTTTTGAATCCAAAACATACATGTGTCACATTCTATGCTTCTCCTAATATAGGATTAAAAAAAGAAAAATTAAATTTCATGAAGTTTTGACCAAGTTAAGGTGGTCAGACATACAAGTTTTTATCTTTTTTAAAAAGTTGTAATAAAAAATTCATAATTAATTATTTACATGGAAAAAAATTACAAAAAAATATGCATCACATTGGGGCATCAGTCGTCTACTTATATCTAAAATCTTATATATGAATATTATTATTTTAATGTGGCTAGGGTGGTCAGATAGACTCCTACTTCTTATTTTTTACCTGAAATTTAAGTACCACTACATTGAAATTTCAAATTTTCACCAAATAGATTTTATTTATTTTTAAACAAACCTAGAAGTTTAGAAACTACATTCAATTTGCTACAAATTCTATTCTTGCATATTTTTGAAATAATATAGATAATTTATTCAATTTTTTACGTCAAGTTTCCTAACTCTGATTTTTCTATTTTTTTTTGCCACTTAAGGGCCTATTTTTTCCATGATGATTTTGCACATACCCCAATGTGAATCAATTTAGTTAAAAATAATAATTTCAGTGTCTAGTTTGCCCAAAAATTTTAAACCACTATTGTGGGATCACCCTATCTTCTGGATGAGTGTTTTTGTGTGGAGGAACAATCTCCATAATCATCTCAAGCTTCTTCATCCTTCACCATTCAATCCTTTAAATCAAATCTAGACCTTTGCTTTGTTGCCCCTCATAAATGTGCTGTCGGGAATTCTATAAATACAACCTCTGTCTATAGGAAAAGGATCCCAACTTTGAGCAAACTTACTTTGCAAAAATACATTTATAGCTTTTGAGCAATTTGGCATTTAGCAATTTAGAATTATCTCATTCATTTAGTTTATAATCATTTCTTTCATCATAGATTGCATCTTAATATAGCTTCCATTATCATATCACAACATATAGCTTTCATTATCAGAAAATCAATATCATAGCTTTTGCATCATATAACTTGCATATCATTTAGCAATCATATAACTTATCATTCTCATTCTCTAGATTGGCATTTTTAACAGACACAATGCAATCAAAATATGAGAGCCCCGTGATTTAATAAATCTTTGGAGATAGAGAGCAATATGATGCTTTTAATAGATTTCTTGCTTTTATTAGATTAATTGTTTGTTTAATTCTATTGATATAATGACTTATTGATTGTGTTGATTATCATTTACTCACACATAAATTGGCACCCACCGTGGGGCCTCAAAAACCCCATTTTTAACATCTTTTTTTGAAAAGTATGCTTGCAAGCTTCTGATGTGTTTTGTTTTAGCGTGATTAAGAGTTTTTCTGGCCTATACAACAGATAATTTTGTGCATCCAACTACTGTTCCAACGCATCCATAGAATACTCGAGTGCATACAATCCCTATTATGATGCATCCAAATTTTTGTTTCATCAATCAGGGGGTTTCCTTTTAGTGCATTAAACTCTTCTTTTAGCGCTTTCATCAAATTTTGTAGCACATATACCTTCTGTTTCAACACTTTTAAATTTTGTTTTAGTGCATTTAATGATTGTTGTAGTACATTGGTCTATTTTTGCATATTTTCAAAAATCTGAGGATTAATAATTGTTTTCTTGGGTGCAGGTACCAAGCACCTTGGTCAAAGACAATTGTGGAAAAAAAATTACACAGGTCAAAGACAAAAACTTGCAAATTACTAATATTGTTTGTAGGAATTTTAATTTGATTATTGTTTTTCCTTTGGTTAAGATAGTGAATCTAGCTTAATTAATCAACTAGTTTGAACCCCATGCTCTTTGTGTTTTGAAAGCAATAAGATTATGCTATCCCCTTAACTAGGTGATTAGAATGCTAGACTTGCTATCCTGCTTTATTAAATCCTTTAGAAGGCTTGCCGTAGTGGGAAAAAATACTCACCCTATGGGAACGACCTAAGCCTGAACAACCAATGCTAGGTTTTCCAACCCACTATAATCAAAAGTGAATTTGGGGAAACCCACAATTCAACGAAAGTGTGCAAGATAAACATCCTAAAAATATTTGTTCTAAAGATTGGGAGGTCTCCTGAGGGAGTTTATCATTTTCCACTCTGAATAGATACCCTATCTACGAACTTTAGAGTAGAATCCAACCGTATCAGTTTCCAAACACTTTTTATATCACAGTGCAAGGGGAGGGAAGAATATGCCCCCAAGACACTCACCATATAACTATCAGATACCCTGACCAAAATTGGAGGATTCGACTTTGGTTAAGACTCAGGAAAGCCAAAAACACGGGCGCCCTCTAGGGGTGACAAGGTTGTGTGAGCTAACATAGTTGCAAGCTGTGGGTTGTGATATTCTAAGTGACCTATTTGACAATTAGAAAAGTGTTTGAACTGCCTTTATTTGTGTCAAACCTGTGGAAATTGAAAGAGTCAAACCTGATTTTAGAACACTCACTACATGTTTAATACATAGAACTTGAAACAACTGTTTGCAATCTGGATTTTGTGTGTGAAGTTATTTTTTTCAAAGGTATCATCCATTTAGATCATCAAACTCTAGGATTTTCAAGAAAAATACCCTTCCAAAATATTTATTTGGTCAGAAAATTACATCCTGGAATCAATCCTTTTGTTGAGAAAGACCAGAAAAAATGGAAAAAACTATGAACATATTGAAAACTTCCAGTTTAGCGCAACCAACCTCTATTTCTCAGCATACACCTAGTCTTTTAGTGCATCTTCCAACCAAATAGCACATACAAACACTGTTTTAGTGCATATGTCTTATCTTACAGTACATTTGCATAGTTTTCACCATAATTTACCAGTATCTTGGTGCAACCAATCTCTTTTTTAGCACATATACCCTATCTGAAAGTGCATGCACCCTATCTTCCAACACATCCATAGTCTATTTTAGCGCATCTGAGATCTATTATAGCACATCTAGAAAATAAAAAACCAGAGAGTTATTTTTCCCATCAGTCAGACAGTTAACATCAAAATCTAGATTTTTATCAGAACATAAACATTTTCTTAGTCCAACCAGTGTCTTAAACTTGGAAAAATTAGGACCTTGCAAGTCAAATTATTTTAAATTAAACCAAGATCTTACAATTTTAAAGTGCCTAATCACCAAACACAACTCTTCATTATTGCGTTAAGTTTTATTATTAGGATCATCATCCTACAATCACAAAACGAAACACAATAATTAGATTTTTAACTTAGTCTCATCAATAGAATATATCATTCTATTCGACTTAAGTTAATACCATTGGCACTCATCCAAACAAAAGTATCAAAGTTTAGTGAAAATAACAACACTTGTATGCCAATTTTGAAAAGGTTACAAAGACAGAAACTTAGAGAAAAAGAAATTGAAACACCAAATACCATGGCTGAAGAAAATCCCTTTCACAGATTCCACCAAAATGATGCCAATGAGATAACTCAAGAGGATATTCAAACTGCACAACAAGATCCTAATTTTCAAAAATTCATGGAAAAAGTCTTAGAACAAGATATGGAAAAATACCTTTTGATGCTAGCTGAACTAGGAGAAAAACTTCCAAAGGACTTTGATATTAATCGACTAAAAGAAGCACCTAAAGCAGCTAAAATTGAACCACACCACACAAAACACAAATCAAGTGGTTTCCCTAACACATCAAATGCAAAACTTGCAACAACTTCAAGATATGGAAAAATGAACCACAAAAAGGTACTCATGACAAGACATTTGTCCTTATCCTTTTGATCCAAGTGTGGACATGATAGGTCATTTCCTAGACATTGCAAAAATTTCCCAAAATACGACAAGTACAATAGTAAAATGGATCCAATTGATCATGTGAAGGAATTTAGAAGCTTGAGTTTAGAATTTTCATAGGAGGAAACTTATCTAATGAGGTTATTTCCAAGAAGCTTAGGAGTTCAATGTATGGAATGGTTCTCTAAACTACAACTAAGAATTCACTCTTTTGAAGAACTAGTCAATAGGTTTATCTCACAATTCTCCTATAATATTCAACATGAGATAACCATAAAGAAACTTTACAATATGAAACAAAAGAAAGGTGAAACATTCCTCTCATTTCTACAATGATGCTGAAGGTTGTTTGCTAGGTATCCTCGTTCCATACCTAAGGAGGAAAAGATGGAACTATTTACCGACAACCTAATTGATGACATGAGCTATAGGCTTGAATTACAATGCCCCCCTACATTTGAGAAAGTAATTGAAAACGGGCTCAAGATTGAAGAAGCCTTGGTCAAAAGAGGAGTAATAGAACATTACAATGACAGATCAAACAATACAAACTCCTCAAATCACTACAACAACAATGATAAACCCAAGTTTTGGAAAAATAATAGAAACACTGGTAACAATGATGTTCCAAATGAAACACAAAACGCGAAACTGATATTTGACTTGATGACAAAAAATGCAAAGACCAATCAAAACAATGACCAAAAAATCAATCAAAATGTCAATACAAACAACAATCCAAACAATGGAGAATATAAACCACAATCATATCTATAAGATGGGGTTAGAAATGAAATAGAATAGACAAAGTGACAACCAACACTTCTAAACTATTAACCTCATCAAAACAAGAGAAAACAATGAAAACATAAGGAAACTAAAACATCAAATCAAAATACTCCCCATGCTTGAACTTGAATCACTTCTCTTTCTCTCCTTCTTCTTGTTATGCAACTTTTCCCTCAGATTTGTTGAAATAGTTGTGCAAAACCTGCAAATGGTAATAAGAAAGTTGGAGACAATTAGTTGTTAAAATGAAAATGGAGAAGGAAGGTTGTTTTTATAGACAACATTTCGAATGGACGGTTGAGATTAATCTTCTAAAAA
Source organism: Sequoia sempervirens (assembly GCA_007258455.2). Classification (NCBI taxonomy): domain Eukaryota; kingdom Viridiplantae; phylum Streptophyta; class Pinopsida; order Cupressales; family Cupressaceae; genus Sequoia; species Sequoia sempervirens. The sequence continues at coordinate 14,164 of VDFB02271210.1, read as the reverse complement.
GATTCCAAGATCAAAGGTCTAGAATTGATGCACCAAAAATATGCCATGCATGGAAAATCTATGACATAATCAACTACAATATGGGGAGTGCTTTATTTTGTTTGCTTTCATTTTGATATCTCCATTTGTTTGTATTCTCTTGTATGGATGTGGTTTAATAGCTTAGTAGTGTTGGCTGTCACTTTATCTATGCTATTTTATTTTTAACCCCATCTCACATTGGTGAACCTAACGTTTTGTAGAGAAATTTATCTTTTCTTGTTTATTTTTGTTGTTTTGCAAGTTATAGCCAAGAATTCATATGAAATCTCGTCATCTTCTTTTGAGCACAGAAAAATGGGTGAATAAAATATTTTAAAACCATTATCTGGGTTTTGTAGGCCTCATTCTCAGCTTTCCATAACTTCAAACAGTTTAAAATTTTGTTAATATTTGAGAAAGTTATGGCCATTTTCGTGATCACAGTTTTTTAAGATTTAGCTGTTAAAACCCAAATTTTCTTTTGTTTACAACACTTTTGTCTTGCAAGATTTTACAAAACTTTTTCTAGGATTTGAAAGTATATGTCTTAGCTTTCCATAGATATCTATGGTTTAAAATTTTGTTTAGTTTTGAAAAAGTTATCACTATTTTATTTTGTTGTTTTCATTTAAGTTTTTTTACTAATCTTTTGTTTGTAGCATGTGGCTTTGGAGTGGGGCTCCCAAAAATTGCTTCTTTTGGAGCAACAAAAAATTGAGCTCTTAGTTTTTAGTTTTCTTTAATTTTTTTTCTTAGTTTAGTTTAGTCTCTTCATTTTCTAGTTTAGTTATTTATTGACTTTTAGTTTGGTTTTTAATCTCGTGTTCTAACTTAGTTTTTTGTAGCTCTTGTTGGTCCAAGACATTTATGAAATCACTAACATGTGGGTTTGCAGTGCTCGTGAGTCAAAGACATATATCTAAACTACTGACATATGATTTTGTAGCTATGTTTGTCAAAGACTAATCTTTCAAACCATCTGTTTGTGATTTTTAGTTTAGGAATATTTCTGTTGGTGCATTAAAATGAACCTTTGTTTGCAAGTGTTTGACTATGCTTGATGTGGTAGGTGATTATGCTCTCACCTTGTGAAAACTTGGTGATCAAAAAACCAAACCCACTTTATTTTCATAACCTTTAAGACTTAGTAATCGAAGTATCATCTCCCCTTACACTTTCGGGAGATCCTGGGTTTAAGAGAAACGGTTACTGACTCTAGAACATGGACCTATTTTGGTGGGAAAAAGTACTCACCCTAGGACGACTCAAACCAGTAACACCTTGAACTCTAGGGACTTCCAGCTGGTATATAAAAGTGGATTCTTGGGGAAAGCTCAAGAATCACGCATGTGGTTCTGACAAGATGGATCCGAAAGGGGACTCTCACCGCATGGATCATGCCCTACGAATGAAATGCCCTTACTAGACACCTTTTGTTTTAGAGGCCAACCATTTTCAGTCGTTGCTTGGTATAGTGTAGGGTACAATATCATGCTCGAAGATACTCATTACTGACTCCCTTGAGTAGAAATAACAGTTCTTGGGAAGTGACTACCCAAGAATCTGAAGTTGGTGTTCCCGAATGACGTTAATGAGACGTGGAGGGGAGCTAGTGCCACCAAACTTCTAAGTTATCCACTCTCAAGAAGGAAAGGTGTTTAGCACCAATCTGGGGTATATCGGTGGGCTATATCAAGTATACAAACCCTTGGCCTATTGGCCTATTAGGATTGTGCTTGTCTCATGTGCATTTTCATACACCAAAACATTATGCTTGTCAAGTGTTTTCTAAATTTTCAAACAATATACACAACAGTCACAAATCTGGACACAAACAATTGACCTCAGACAAATTAGACTTTTCAACAAAACATCAAAAAATAGTCTCAACCTACTGTCAAACATTTTTTTTCTAAGAGGTCTCTGTCAGAAATCAACTTTGAAATTGCTCAAAATCCTCATTATTCAACCATTAGTTTGTATTCTTGACCATAGGATTAATCTTTCAAATTTTAGTTGCATCCATTAGGTTTCATAATCATCATTTTCAACATTAGCTTCACCATATCTTTTCATTTTTTGCATACTTTGGATTAGACCAACCTTATCACAATTTGCAAAATTATTGCTTTCAAAACTAGGTTATCTTGGACTTAGTCATCAGTTATATTTTCAGTCATTGTCCTTTTTGTGAGGATTTCCAACTCAACAGTCTAGTTAGGAAAACTCACTAGTCATCTTGACCTTGTCACTTTGTCATTTTCAACAAGTCCTTTGGTAATCAAAATTGAAAACAAGGATTAAGCTTAGAATGCTTAGGTACCCCTTTCTCCAAATTACATTCATTTTAGTTCCTACCTTGCATACTTTATTCCAAAAAAAAAAAACACATTATTCATCCTAGTTATTATTTTGAACCTAGACTTTGCATTAGTTGCATCTTTAGTTGACATAACCATCTTAGTCCTTATTTTGCACCTTGTCATCATTGTCATCCTAGTCATAATTGTCACTTTCACTTTTCGGTATTTCGCATTCCCTTAGGTACACATTATCATCTCTTTGCATTGTCATCCTTTATCACACAAAAAGACAAACACAGACTAGTGTCATACTTGCATTTTCATCATCTTCATTTGAGAAATCTCTTTGATGGTGGAAACAAGACTTCAAAGAAAGAAAAAACAAATGGCAGACTTTGGACAAGACTTTGAAAACAACTCCACATTAACACCAATCCCAATGACTAGATCTTTGACGACCCATTTGGCAATTTGAACGCACAATCTTCCATGCTCATGTCAACTTCTTTTCAAAATCCACTTTTTGAACAATTCATACAAGGAGACCAAAATGGACAAGTCTACACTGAAAATTTAGAGGTAGCAGCCCAAAATCCTAAAGTAGCTTCATTTGTCGAAGACTTGGTCTTGAACGATCTTGAACGATACCTCGCTATGCTTTTATACCAAGGCATAAGATTACCAAAAGGTTTCGACATTAATACCATACAGCCCGTCTCTCCCAATAATACAACACAAAACACAACATCACAGCCCATGACATGAACAATACCTTGACCAATAACATTGTCATTACTACACAAGTGGTCACTACCACCATTAATGCAACATCTAGTGGTACCATAAATCATAACACCTCTTCAACCAACACAACATCTACTGGAAGAACATCTAATATGACCATGCCTACAATGTCCACGTCATCTTCACAAACGATAGGAGCTACCTTTTTATAGACCATGCCTACAACATCCACATCATCTTCACAAACGGTAGGAGCCACCTTTGCATCCACATCAGTAGGCACCACTTCCTCAAATCTATGTCTGACTCTTCATCTATGACAATGGGGGAATTTTCATCACATCCTTACGGTGGAACCTCATTTAATCCCTTTGGACGAAACTCACAACGCGTTTTCATTCAAGGCCCTTGGCACAACATTAATGCATCATTGCAAATGAACATCCCACATGGACAAGGGCACAATACACATATACCACATGGACACTTTCAAGGACCAAACACTACCATGCCACACAGAAAATTCTTTCAACAAGGACAAGGAACTCAAATGACTCAACAAATGTATACCTTTTGACATCAAATAAGTTAGGGGCCTCAAATATAGACAAATATGGCGGGGTTACATATTCCCACATACTCGTCCCAAATTCATACTCAACAACAAATTCCCACTCACAACTTGCAATATCAGCAAACACCTACTCAGAACATATCGTACTTTCAAACAACCAATGATCCCATTGTACACACCTTGCTAGCAAAAGTGGATGACCTTCAAAAATAGATGGAAACAATGAAAACCTCTGACAACAAGACACAAATTCCATATGACTTATGTCCATATCCTTTTGATACAACTTTGTACATGCCGCCATTTCCACATGGTTATGTGGCTCTAAACTTCAACAAATACAAAGTAAAAAAAAATCCACTTGACCACATCAGAGAGTTCGTAACAAGTTGTGTGGATATTGCTCATGAGCACACATATCTAATGTGACTATTTCCTAAAAGCCTCATAGGACCAACCCTAGAATGGTTCTATACACTGCAACCTAGAATACAATCATGGAAAGAACTTGCTGAAAAATTCATGAAAAATTACACATACAACATTGACACAGACACCTCTATTACCAACTTATGCCAGCTTACACAAGAAGATTCAGGTGAAACCTTTTTACCATTCTTTCAAAAATGGAGGGGCCTAGCGAGTCACTGTTATATAGACATACTTGAAAAGGAAAAATTTGACATGTTTGTACAAATGGTATTAGGCCCACTGAAAAATGGCTTGCGTGTTCATTGTTGCACAAATTTTGCGGACCTAGTTGAACAAGGTGTCCAAATTGAACAAGCCCTCATAGCCGAAGGAAGACTAAAATATGGTCCTAAAAACATAAACACAAACCCTCCTTCTGCTGACAAATTTTTTTTTTGGGTTAAGAACAAACATGTTACCAACAATGGTGTAGTCGATGCTAAGGCTATCAATGCTATGGGTCTAATGATTACCCTAAAAGGGACACAACCACAAAACACACAGATGATGACACAAACCTATGTTGCTAATGTTTTCCAAACAAATCAGAATAACGAAGGCAATCAAAACAATCAAATTCAAGGGCAGCCTAGACAACCAAGACAATTCCCTAGAGGTCACACATACACCCCTTTGGGTGAACCTATTGAAGAAGTCCTCAAGAAATTCCTTCAGAATGGTGTCATCACACTTTAGGACCCCAAACCATATGACCCTGGGCAGTTTAAACCATCTTGGTGGGATGATAATGTATTTTGTGACTATCACCAAATAAAAGGACACAAAAATTCTTCCTGTAAACAATTGAAAAATCTAGTACAGAACCTTATTGAAAAGTGCATCATTGAAGTTGGTGGACCACAGTTTGCTTCTAATGCAGATCATACAATACAAAAAAACCCACTGCAGAATCATGGTTTTGGAAACCCTTCTATGCCAAATACAAGTAATTGAGCCAACCATGCCCATATTGGATATGACTATTCTGGGGGACCTATCATACATCACATTAGAACAATTGATGAACATGTCTACACGGTCATTGTTAGAAAGGACCCCGAATGCAATGTCACCACTCGTGGAAGAAAGGTTACCATAGTCGACCCTCCTCCCCCTAGACAACCAAAAGTAACAATAGCTGGTTCATCCACTTCGTAGCCGCAATTGCGTCCACAAAGCAAGTAGTCCCAACCTAAAGGAAACTTTAATCTTATTGACTAGTTTGGAAAAACACTGACACAAATCTCTATCCTTGAGTTGTTACGCATCTCGCCTGCCCATAAGGCCATCCTAGATAAAACATTGCAAGAATCCTTCGTGCCCAAATATATTGATGTCGGCCAATTCAAAACCATGGTAGGATATCTCATGACTCCCCACCATATCACCTTTTCTGACCAGGACTATTCGTCATCCAAATCCAACCATAATGATGCCCTTCATATCAAAGTCCTTGTGTATAAACATAAGGTTAGACGAGTCTTAGTAGATGGTGGAGTAGGACTAAATATATGTTCCTTAAAATTGGTCAAGGCACTTGGCTTATATAATGCTTGCGTAGACGCCACAAGAAGCATTGTTATCAATGCATATGATGATGAAGAATGTTCCTCTCAGGGTGTAATTACACTCCCGATTCAGATTGGGCTAGTCATTGTCAACACCTCTTGTCAAGTTCTGGATTTGGATCTCCCATACAACATTTTACTCAGTCGACCTTGGATCCATGCTCTGAAATCCATCCCTTCCATGTATCACCAATGCTTGAAATTTCCTTTTGAAGGCACTGAGATTACTATATACTGAGACCCTGATCTATTCCAATACTGTACCAACTTATGAGGTGTCTCAGAATGCCAAGTCCCTATCAATAGGGAAGATCCAACATCCTTTTCTTCTAAATTCATTGACCCCTCAGCACTCGTGAAGCATTCCACCTCTTCATCTACTGCATCCATTTATGCTTCTTCCCCCACCACAACCATCTCCCTAACACCTTCCACTTCATTTATCACCCCAAATGTCAACTCGAGCTTCCAAATTCAGGACCAAGGATGTGGAGAGTACAAGATAAATACGACCTATTGCATAACAAAGATGCCCAAGTCTCCCCAGGTCTATGGCAAGTCTTGTTTTAGAATACAAGAAAAAGAAACTGTTAGGGTTCCTCCAAATATAGTTTTCATAAAGTGGGGTGAAATGAGTCAAGAGGACACATATGATATACTATCTTGGATTTATAGAGAACCACGAGACTTAACTCCCTTGCCAGTAACAATATATGGAAAAGGATACAACATGATATAAGAAAAAGGTTATGATGGAAAAAGTTGTCTTGGCAAGGATAAAAATGGAAGGTGTGAGCCACTATTAGTTTTAGAAAGACCAAAACATCTTGGGTTAGGGTTAGGTCCACAAGAATCTGGGGATCCAAGTACCAAGGTGCTTCCATGTGAGTTAGTGTATGCTTCAAACTATGTTGAGACAATTGAGGACACCTCCTCTGAAACCAACTCTCACAAATGGGAATTTGGCTCTCAGTGATCCTTAAGTGACTGTTGCTTGGAAGAATTGTTCCTTGAACCTGGCGAGCCTACATTTGAGGAATGGTTTTGGAAAATGTTTAAGATCAATACAACGCCAAATGATGTCAAGTCCAGATCATATTCTATTCCCATTCATCCTAGCCCCGACATACTAGCCCATTCATCCCAAATTGATGATCATCATTTGGAATCACGTGAGCCATCATTTTCCACTACTGATCCTAACCCTAATGCTACTCCCTTTGTCCCTTACTTTGTTGGTGAGTATGAAACAAGTGATGGAGAATACTGGATATAATCGAACATAGAGCTAGATGATGACAACTTCATTTTTAACGTCTCGACATCCATTTGCATGCTCTCTGCATCATCTCCTCAATTTACAAATGTTGATGATGGAATATCCTTAGTTTACCCTGACCTAATTGACTGGAGCCAACAAGGCCCACCAGTAATGGACACTTTTCATAATGATGAGGCTTTAGCAGAATTTCTAGGACTACATGAGGGCATTCCAAATGGGGATCACAAAGCTAGATTTGCTATTGACTTGGATTGTGCTACTTATTTCGGGGAGACTGCACCATCCTCTAGTTGCAAAATTAAAAAGAAAAATAAAACAAAAAATGACACGTCTCTAGGTGAAAACCAAAAGGAACCTTCTGACGACAAAATAATAAAAATAAAGGACGTATCCAAGGGTGAAAACCTCTTTGAGGTTCCCAAGAGTGGAGGATTGGACTTCTCCCTATAGATAGAGAAAAATCAGCAATGCTCGTAGAAGACACCATACCAGTTAATATAGCTATTGTGGAGGACCCCAAAATGGTTCTCTTTGCGGCATCATTGACAAAAATGAAACAACCAGAATTTCAAAAGTTCTTCTCAGAACACAAGATAAACTTTGCATGGTCTTATGCTGACATGCCAGGGTTAGATCCTGAGTTAGTATTACATCACTTGCCATTATTGCCAGATGCCAAGCCAGTAAAACAAAAGATAAGAAAAATGCACCCGCAAGTTGCATTCTTGGTTAAAGGTTTAGCTCAAAAAGTTATTGGATGTAGGTTTTATCAGGTCAATTAACTATGCTGAATGGATATCCAACCTCATCCCTATCACCAAGTATACTGGATAGATTTGCATATGCATAGACTTTCGAGACCTCAATAAAGCATGTCCTAAAGATGATTTTCCTTTGCTGAACATTGACATCATTGTGGACCTTACAACTGGATATGAGATGCTGTCCCTTATGGATGGTTTTTTTGGTTATAATAAGATTCGTATTGCCCTTGAAGACCAACACAAAACTGCTTTTACATGCCCTTGGGGTACATACTGTTGGACTATAATGCCGTTTGGTCTTAAAAATGCAGGCACTACATATCAAAGGGAAATGACAACAATATTCCATGACATGATACACACATTAATGGAGGACTATGTGGATGATCTTCTAGCAAAGTCATTGACAATAAAAGACCATTTTTCAGTATTAGACAAATTTTTTAGGAGGTTAGAAGAATATAAGGTTCAATTAAACTCAAAAAAGTGTGTTTTTGGTGTAACATCAGGCAAGTTATTGGGATACATAGTCTCCTATAGAGGCATTGAAGTTAATCCCGCTAAAGTCAGAGCTATATTGGATATGCCTCCTCCTAAGGGAATCAATGACCTAAGAATGCTACAAGGTAGGCTTCAATCTATTAGACGGTTCATCGCTCAACTCGCAGATAGGTGTCAACCATTTTAGTATCTTCTATGCAAAGGGATCCCCTTTGTGTGGATAGATAAGTGTCAGGAAGCATTCAACCAGATCAAACAATACTTATTATCATCTCCAGTTCTCATGCCTCCCATCCAAGGAAAACCATTAATTCTATACATCTCTGCAACTACTTCAGCACTAGGGGCATTACTAGCACAAAATGACTATGAAGAAAAAGAACAAACCATATATTATATCAGTCGAACACTGGTGGGGTATGAGCTAAATTACACACCTATTGAACATGCTTGTTTGGTAGTTGTATTTGCAGCCCAAAAATTAAGGCATTACATGTTAAATCATAAGACACACTTGGTAGCCAAGATCAATCCCTTGAAGTACCTCTTGAGTTGAGTAGCATTGACAGGACATTTAGTAAAATGGGTCATAGTCCTCAGTGAATATGATATTTAATATGTCAAGCGGAAAGCAATCAAGGGACAAGTAGTATCAGACTAGCTCGCTGATGCACCAATACCAGATAACCATCCTCTTATAATAGAATTTCCAGATGAGTCTGTATTTCATGTAGAATCCCAACAGCCTTGGCAATTATACTTTGATGGATCTCATACTAATCATGGATCAGGAGCTAGAATATTATTCATTACCCCACAAGGAGACTCCATCCCAAGGTCATTCTGCATAGCATTTCCATGCACTAATAACATGGCAGAGTATGAAGCACTAATTATAGGACTCTGAATGGCTATCAAGTGGAAAATCAAGAATTTGCAGGTCCTTGAGGATTCTTAGTTAGTTATCAACCAAGTCAATGATGAGCATGGAACGAAAGATGAGAAGCTAATGCCTTATAAACGGATGGTTGATAGTTTTCTGACATATTTTCACAGGCTATCCTTTGAATTTATTCCAAGAACATAGAACAAGGCTACTGACGCTATGGCAACAATTGGATCTTTGCTTGATATTCCCAGTAATGTCCCACAATGTGAGTTTTTGGTTGAGCAGTTATTAGTTCCTGTTTATGATGTCCCCGAATCCGAAATGGTCTATGAGCTTGTTGGTTCTAGTTCCCCCTAGTATAAGGACATTTTTTACTATCTTCATTCACAGATCCTTCCTTAAAACCTTTCCAATAACCAAAGAAAGTCCTTTATCTGCAAAGTTGCACGTTATACCATCATTAGTGACACCCTTTATCGTCGTAGCTTCGACAATACCCTTCTTCATTGTCTCAACACTAATGAAGCAGAAGCGACCTTATAGGAAGTACATGAGGGTATATGTGGGTCCCATTTGAGTGGCCCAACCTTAGCTAAAAATATTACGAGACTTGGGTACTATTGGCCGACATTAGAAAAGGATGCACTGGAATTTGTAAGAACATGTCGCCAATGTCAGATTCACAGTGATTTGATTCACGCTTCAGCACAAGAGTTGAGGAAAATCACTTCTCCTTGGCCTTTCATGTTGGTATGTGGCGACTGATCATGCTATACTGTATAGCCCATGGTATACTGTACACCTCGGCATGTGTTCTTGCCGAGGTCTGGGGCTGGGTTGGGCCCTGGGTGGGGGTTCGAGGGCGGCAGCCCCCGACAAGTGGGGGTTTGAGAGTGGCAACCCCCGAGAAAAAATTTCTTCCTAATTTTTCACGTCGTCACCGAAAAAGGGAAAAATCAATGAAAAAGGAAAAAAAATTGACTTTGTAGAACCTGAATCTGGAAGCTTCTAAGTTGGTTAAAAAGGGGTTCAGATGGGGGTTACAGTATGATGAAAAACACAATTATTCGCAAGATTGTAATAAGTTTTCACTAGATAATAAAAAGCATTGGATGTGGTTGCGGGGGTTTGTGATGTAGCTGTGGATTAAAGGAACCACGTTAATTTTAGTTTTCTTTTTATTAATTAAATTTGTACTTAATTGTTAGATATCCGCCGCATCTCTAACCCTAACATTCTCGCACAATGGGGACTTGATCTCATGGGAAAGATTCACCCTACATCCTCCAATGGACACAAATTCATTATCACCGCCACTGAGTATTTTACTAAGTGGATCGAGGCCATTCCACTCACTTACATTACCTGCAAACAAATCTCCAAATTCATCCTCAATTATATCATTTGTCGGTACAACATTCCACAATCCATCATCACGGATAATGGTTGTCCCTTCAAAAACCATGAAGTTTGTGAATTATGTCAACATTTCCATATTAGCCACCAGTTTTCCATGCCATATTACCCACAGGAAAATGGTCAAGCTGAGGCATCTAATAAAACCATTATCAAAATTCTTTTAAAGATAGTCAATGACGCTGGCCGTGACTGGAACATCCAACTCAACCCTGCTTTGTGGGCATACCGCATGAGCATTTGTACTCCCACTGGTGCCACTCCTTTTGCCCTTGTCTTTGGAACTGAAGCCATCTTGCCGATAGAGGTCGAAATTCCATCTTTGCGAGTCTCCATGAAAGACCTCATCACTGATGAAGAATACAAACAGTCAAGGCTACATGAGTTAGAAATACTAGATGAACGCAAACACAATGCATTAAATCATTTACAAGCATACCAAAGTTGTCTTTGCAGAAGTTATAACAAAAGGGTGATGACTTAGAAGTTTGACATTGGTGACCTAGTTCTCATGCAAAATCCCAAGAATCAGTCAAATAGGGAGAAGCCAGGAAAATTTGAGCCAAATTGGTTGGGCCCTTACTTTATCATAGCATCATTTGGTTCTGGAGCATATCAGTTAGCTACTGCCAAAGGTGAAAAGTTGACGGAGCCAATCAATAGTTTACATTTGTGCAAATTCTATTCATAGCATCAAAAAGCCTGCTTGAAAACTAGTAAAAATATAAAAAAAAATTGAAAAATAAAAAAAATCGTCACCTTGATGAAAACCTAGCAAATAGGCATCCTAGTGACACCAAAAAAAAGAGAGACAAAAATAAAGAGAAATAATTCATCCAATAGTGAAAACCTGGTAAACAGGCGCTTTGGATAAGTACCATGGTGAAAACCTGGCAAACAGGCACCATGTGTAGTCAGTCATTGCTGTGCCATCTACTATCACTCTATCTACCTTTGTCCCTAATAAACATACTCTTTTCCGACATTTGTCATAACTCTTTACCCTGACATCATGACATTTCCGTCCATGGTTGACAATGGCTGAAATCAAGTCTTGCATATTGTCAACTGTCCATGCTAATCATGCCTTTCACATCTACTTGCATGGCCCATCTCCTCAACTCTGGACTAGGGAAAACTTTTAATCATGAGACCATAGAAAATTGCACGATCCTAAAAACAAAAAAAAAAAAAGTCCTGTAAAAAAACCTAAAAATTGAAAAATGTCCCAAAAAGACTCTAAAATTGAAAATGTCCTAAAAGACCTAAAAATTGAAAATGTCTTAAAAAAAAAGACCTAAAAAATTAAAAATGTCCTAAAAAAAAGACTCAAAATTGAAAAATGTCCCAAAAAGACCTAAAAATCAGAAATGTCCTAAAAAAGACTAAAAATCCAAAAAAAGCCCTAAAGAAAACACAAAAAATCCAAAAAATAGAGTTGCGTTAGTCAACATATTACAGTTGGACCAAGTCTTGATTAGTCTTTGCTTATTGTTTAACCACATTGTCTCCTCAAGCAAGACTTGTTACATAGGCAAGGCTCATCTCTGAGCCCCCAAGACATTATAGGGTCACCATTAGGTTTGTCAAAATAAATTATGACTCAATTTTTGGTTAACAAGATAAATTCATTGGTCATGTCGAACTACGAGGTTTCTGATTGTATGACATAGGCAAGACCATCTGTCGATGAGCCCCTGAGGCCACACTAGGTCAATCCGTTAGGGTTCATTGAACAATTTTCTCACACACATAAAATAGTATTTAAATTTATCATGGTCTTTCTCCAAATTCGAATGAACAATTCACCCAAGTGAACTTCTGCAATCTATCAATCATGCACAACAATCATCTTAGCATATCAAAATTTGTCAAACTCAGTCAAACTTAGTCAAACCATTCAAATCTTGGTTATTCTTCAAATGTGTCCTTCTGAAGGATAGCCCGTCATTTAATCATGCCCTAGGATGTGTCCTTCTTAGGCATCATCATGGTCATCTAGCATTTTGAGGATTCTCACAACATTCGAGATATGTTCCTCTTAACATCGACATTATTCAAGATGTGTCCGTCCTGAATCTGACATTTTGGCATCAACTTGGCATTTTGACATTGACGTTATTCAGGATGTGTCCTTCCTGAATTCGACAAGCTTGACATCGACATCGTTTGGGATGTTTCCTTCCCAAACTTGACATCAATCTGGCATTTCGACATCGACATTGTTCAAGATGTGTCCTTCCTAAACTTGACATCAATTTGATATCTTGACATCGACCTTGTTCGGGATGTGTCCTTCCAAAATTTGGTATCCCTCTAGCATCAACGTCATTCAGAATGTGTCCTTTTTGAATTTGGCATCTCGACATCATTTAGGATGTGTCCTTCCTAAAATCAACACCAATCTAACATCTTCATATCGTCAAGACTAGAATTTTCACACCAAGACATCCAATATTCCACCACACTTGACAAACTTGACAAACTTGACATTTTGACATTTAGACACTTGGCAAGCACTTGGCATTTAATTTTATGATGTTTGTTTTGTCTTTTTGAAATCATGATGCTAGTTCCTTGAGGATGTCTTGACAATAGGATTTAGAGGAGCAATGACGTTTCATGATTTGTCTTGTCTATCTTTATTGTTTGTGGTTGATTATGACAAAAAGACTGGGGCAATCACTCTCTTAGTATGAGTCATGATCATCCTTGTCCATGATTGCTTTTCTCACATGATGGTACAACCTTGCACACCTTGGACTACATCATATCATGGTGTTTGTTAGCCATTACAATAATCTTCCCAATGATGATAAATATAAAAATGTAAACATGAAAGTTGGTTCCCTTATCATTTCTCATCTGGCTTTCCATCTTCATCCTCCCTTCTCTTCCATGCTAATATCCATCCTCTTCCAAGCTAACATTTCTTCTATCCTTCATCCTCTAGTCTTATCATCCATTTCGAGAGCACACTCGTGTTCTTTGAACTCACTTGTCCTCTCGAGGCGGCATACACAACCCTCCTTGTCATTCTTCTTTTGTTGGGGCATATTTTAGAATTAAATTTCTTTGACACAATGAGATGAACTGCATTATGTCAAAGAGGGGCAAAATGTAGACAATGAAAAATGTCTTAAGCCTACGAGTGTCATTTTTCTTCATCCCTGTCCTTCGATAATTGAATAATTTTAGTTATTCAATTATGTTTGATCATATTCCTCTATTAATTAAATAATTTTTATAATTATTTAATTAATTCACTTTCTAATCTTTATTCTATCCTGATTGATTAAATAAACTAATTGCATCACTAATTTCTCCCTCTTCTTCAATAGTTAAATAAATTATTATTTATTTAATTATTTTGTCACCTTTCATCTATAGTTAAATAATTACCATTAATTATTTATCTATTCATGGTCCTTTAATTCTTCCATAGTTAAATAATTATTAAAATCATTTAACTATCCCATGCTACCTCCCCTAATTAAATAGTTAATCTAAATTAATTATTTAAAGTCTAATTTTCATCTCTCCATATAATTAAATTGATAAATTTAATTAAATGCTACTCTTTTCATTTTCTCAAAATAAATAATTTGAATAAATTATTTATTTTCCACTT